>QYTT01089695.1:0-26718 GCA_006980735.1 Dasypogon diadema | reverse complement strand
GGCAAGGGAAAATATATTGAGCAAAGTCGTGAAGTTGAAATTAGGAGAGAGTGGAACTAAATAAAGCAATGAGAAGAACGCCCGTTTCCTCATCATCTTATGGGAGGATAAGTGGCATAGTTTTTTGATTATCGAGAGGTATCCTCACCATAGGCGTGATCTTTTCGTGTTAGGGAAAAAGATTAAAAAAATGAATGCTATAGTTTAGAAAAACGGAAGTGATAGTTATTTGAGAGCTTCGCAGAAAACTACGTTGTCTGTAAAAAATCTTATTTCGGTCCGAGTAAGGTTTGACTGCGAAGCGCATCGGCAGAAATTACTCACGACACAGCCATGCATACTTGACCATGTGAAAAGTACGGCTTAGGTAGGAAAATGTTTGCCCTTAAGCCTTGTTAATTGCGTAGGTGAGACGCACAGAGAATTGATGGCGACAGAAAGTGAAGACTTACGAAACCCCTGCGTATTTGGACATAAACCCCGTATTATTTTCATTATTTTTGCAAAAGTGTACATTTCTCTCCACCAGTGGTAGGGTTCCCAGTGATTGTTTTTAGAAGGTAAAACTTACTTTACACTTTTCTTCATGATTTGATCCAAATCAAAATTTGTACAAATTAGAATTCATTGTAAATTGCCTTCAAATTTGTATGCGTGAATTAAAGAAACTCATATCTAAAATTCATGCAGAACGAAATAAGTTGAAGCTCATGCACATATGAATTAAAGTCTTACAAGTGTAGATTTCACACAATTAAAAATATGTATATTATGTATGTATATAATACTACTATATTTTAATATGACAGCTTCGCGGTAAACTAAACTGCGAGTTAATCTACAATCTATACAAGTTAACAATATCGAAATCAGAGATGATAATCTAGAGATCAGGACGAAGGCAAAACTATGGGAAATAATCAAAAAACATAAAAAGTTATTTGGACCCATAAATGATCAGAAAATAGCGCGTGCAGGCTGAAATCAAAACAGACAAACAACAGACGAGCTAACCTACACAATCCGGCCACCATGAGAGAGGGAGTAGAAAATGAAATTGGCAAATTGTTATAGGACGGAATAAGAACACCCTCGTAGAGCCCGTACAACTCACCTATCTGGATAGTTGAGAAAAAATTAAATGCTTCTGGGACCAAGAAGTACAGGATGGAAAATATGAGTTCACTAGATCACGACGATATAATTATATTTGGCGAAACAGAAGCTGAACACTTAGAAAATATTGAAGAGATATTCTCCAAGCTGGAGGAAGCATATTTGCCAGTAAATCTGGACAAGACGCAGTTTTTGAAACCGGAAACGGAATTCTTAGTGTTCGTAATAACAAAACAAAGGAATCAAACTGGATGGGAAATTAAAGCGGCAATTAAAAGAATTGCTACACCAGATACCCTAAAAGATTTGAAAAGCTTTATCAGTTTAAGATCTTACTAACGACGTTTTATAAAAGACTTTGCAAAAATTTCCAAGTTGCTGACTAACCTCACAAGGGGAGAAAACGGACAGATTAAATCCAACCGATCTGGGAGAAAAGGAATTAAAGGCATTTAATGATTTGAAGGAACTCTTAACATCCCCAGAAATATTGGCATTCCCCAAGTTCGATAAGCCTTTCATCCTAACGACGGATGTCTCTGATCATGCGATCGGAGCAGTGTTCTCGCAAAAGGGAAATTGCGAAGAATAGACACATCACCTTTATATCCAGATCACTTAACAAAACGGAGGAAAACTACGCAACCAATGGGAAGGAAATGCTAGCAATAGTCTGGGCACTGCACAATTTACGAAATTACTTATACGGAGCAAAACAGATAAAAATACTAACTGATCACCAGCCACTAACCTTTAGTCTCAGTAACAGGAACACCAATGCGAAGTTGAAACGATGGAAAGCTAGAATTGAAGAATATAATTATGAACTCATTTAGAAACCTGGAAAAACTAATCACGCGTATCAGATGCATTCTTCTGACTAAAGTCAGACTTCAACACTCTTACACCCTCCCCTTCACAAACGAATCTTATCCCATTCTGTGAAGCACCAATAAACGTTTTTAAAAATCAAAACATTATAGAAAAAGGGAAGGAAATATAGGCGTATTAAGAACTGCACTCTGAATACCTTCGACACAATATAAGACTCCAGGAATTAACAAAAGAAACTTTCACAAGAGCCCTAAAGCAAACTCTTAATTCGAACCCAGTCAGTGGCTTAAAAATCCCTGAGAAATTCTTTCAAACCGTTCAAGAAATTTACAAGGAACATTTCAGTAATTTTAAAATTCGTATTACACAAGGAGTTGTCCAAGACATTGCCAATCCCGAAAATCGATTGAGAATTATAGAAAAAATACATAGAAGAGCCCATAGGAATCATGAAGAAAAGAAAAGCCAGATCTTGAAAAAGTATTACTTTTCACACATGACAATGGAAATTAAAAAATTCATTAAACCGTGTGATATCTACAACGCGAATAAATACGATCGACACCCCAATAAACCAGAACTGCAAGAAACTCCTGTTCCAACTTACCCCATAGAATTACTACATCTGGACATAATTGAATTTCAGCAAGAAAAGTTCAGATCTTACGTAGACAAGTTCTCAAAATTCGCGAAGTTCTTTCAGATAAAAAACAAATCAGTAATACACCTGAGGGACAAACTAACCGAAGTGTTGTATTTCTTTATGGTACCTAGGATACTCGTGACAAACAATGAGAAGAGCTTTATCAGTCCCATCATTTCAAACTACGTTAGAACAATGGGAATTGAATTAATAAAAAACACCTTGCCAAAAAGCGAAACTAACGGAATCGCGAAAGGAATTCACTCAACTATAATTGAAATTGAGAGATGTTTACGAAGAGAATGTCCAGATTTATCTCTAAAAGAGATTATGAATATTTCCGTGGACCGATACAATAATACGATACACTCAGTAACTAAAATGAAAACAAGTGATGTATTCTTCGGCAGAACACAAAGAATAAATTACAGAACCTACTGGAATTCAGGACCAAGGATTGTGAGAATTTAACAGAACGCATAAATAAAACGCAATGAAATAACAATTATCGGCCGATAATCTACAATCATGGACAAGCCATATATGTAGCCGTAAAACAAATTCAAGGTAAGCATAATCCAGTATTTAGGAAGGAAATAGTTGCTAAAGATAATAAGGTTAATTTTTTTTAAGGTGTTGCCTAAGCTCAGGGGACAACCCTATGATGCTCACAGTACAGCTTAGGCGGAAGGAAATTTAGGGAAGGGGATATGGGAAATTTTAACCTGACAAATGTTGCAAGTGAGTTTTTGGCATGAAATTTTTACTGTGCAACATCCTAGTTAGAGGAACACGTGTCCACAAGTTCCACATAAAAAACATATCCAATAGGACGTTTTTTCCCTTTTCAGATTAACATGGGCGCACTTAGCTTCATTAGCAAATGTCTTCGAATACTTAGGGCCAATCATAACTATCAAACAAAGAAATGGAAGAATAATAAGCGGCAGTATGAAACTTGTTCATGTCATCAACCTAACTAAATACGACCAAGTTCTCAATAGCATAATATCAGTGGTAAAGGACATAAAAAGGACTAGCATCCTCAAACCACAACTAGAACATAAAAAAAAGCAAATACAACAGCTTACAAATAAACTGAAGGGGATATCTTCAAGAGAAAAGAGGTCATCAATTGGATACGATCTGTCTGGAAGTGGATAGCAGGATCACCCGATGCTACAAATCGGGACACAGTCATCAAAACTCAGAACGAGATAATCTCAAACAACAACAAGCAGTACAAAATTAACAATAAACTAATGGAAACCACAAATGAAATGATACATTAATACAACAGAGTAGTGGAGCACCTAGGTGACGACGACAGTGATAAGCACGAAAAATGCTCTTCAATCGATTGAGCACTCTGAAATTGGTGAAATAGTATTAGCAGAACATTTGGGCAAGGAAGGAATTGTGAACACTAACCTATTAGACAAAGAAGAAGTGAGCCAACTTATAGCCCAAATGGAAACACTTCCCTATATTAATGAGATAGAAGTCGTCGAATATGCAGCACCTACCCTTGTCGTAAAGGGACCTATCCTCCTCTACATAATTTCATTACCAAAGACAACCGCCATCGAATGCAAGTATATCCCCATTAAAGCGACAAGAAAAAACCAAAAACTGGTGTATCTAGAGTTTGACGAATTTCTAGTCAATCAGGCTGAAAATTTCGGAATAAAAAAAGGGTGCAGTAGCATTGGAAAGGTAACCCTTTGTAGAGAAAACCACCTAGTTAAACTACCGGAGAATCATTGCATCACTAACCTCATAAAAGGAGTACAGGCCGAGTGTATAACTGTATTTCTCGATAATTTTAGTGCAGACTTTTTCCAAAATAATTCGAATAAGCACTTGAATAGAACCTTCATAATACAGCACAGTAATGAAACAATAAAAATAAAAAATAGAGATTTTATAAATAAGAAAATAAAATCCTACCGCCAATCCTACAAACCAAGCCAGCAGAGAAAAACCTAAAACTTAACCTGGATTACCTTCATGACTTACATAAAAACAACAGAGGACAATTGCAACACGGAATATCCCTTATTACAGATATTAGCCTAATTACAGTTCTAATCATAATATCAGGTATATTTATTGTTTACAAGTTCAACGGAAGGCACAGGAAACAAGAGATCATTCAACCAACTACTATTCCGATGACAACCACCTCCAGCATCCAAAATCTGCAGCCGTTGAAATTGGACTTTTAATCTGCGGGACGAAAGCATTTCAGGAGGGAGGAGTTAACAGTTACCTGCGCCTGTGCCACTTACACGTGTCACCTACATACCACTGCATCAGCATTTCAAGCCGCCCATTTAACATTCGGTAGTTAAGAATCAGTTACGAAGCTTACCTTGCATAAAAGTGTAAAAAGTAATTTTAAGCATTTTGGTCGAAAAAACACCTTTGTACATACAAAAGCAGAATTAGATTAAATCAGGAACTTGAAGTATAATTTAAAATAAGGTATAATTTAAAATCAAAACCTTCTATAAATTAATATATTTTAAGGGGGAAGCAAATTCAACCTGGTCCTAAGGTAAAAGCTGTGTGCATGAAATTTTATAAAAAACAGCAGAAGCTCAATAACACCATCTCAACATATAATTTGAATATCTCGAGGTTATGTGAGAACACCCCGGGTTGATTCTATAGATCCTTATCGAACAGCGGGACCATGTGAAATTCGAAGGGAAGAAACGAAAAAACAGCATGCAAGCCAGCCATACAACGTGTAGCTTATAATGTAAAAAAAAAGAAACATGAAACCTGAACAAATTTGGCTTCTCGAGCAGATACTTTTCCGTCTTAGCTCAAGGAAACGATATTTCGATATGATATGGGATCTGGATCGATCGTACCTTAGTTGGTGTATCTTAATTTAAGAATCAAAATGTAAACGATTTACAGGGCAGTCGCTAAGACTTTCTCGCCGTGTCCCATTTCGACCTTCGAGGATAATTTGGGGGGAGATAGGTAACTTTTCAAAATTATATAGTTATCGCGGTTTTTGTGCGCACTGAAAAGTGAAAAGGGTTAGCCTAAATGCATGCAAGTATACTATCTGACGCGCATTAAAATCGTGTTGCCAGATGCCTTTACTTCCTTTTTTATTTTCATATGCGAACTTCATTTGAATATATCCTCCTTTTAGTAAATTTCTTAGCCGTCTCCCCACAATCAGGTGTGTGATGTGTTATGTATTTAAATTCTGAAAACCCATAAAAAGTGTTTATGACTGGCGAATCTTTTATCTGCAGAGTCTTACCTAAATGCTAATTGGCCTGCAGCATTTTGTAGTGAAATAAATAATTTTAGCACAGGAGGTGTTAATTGCTAGTTGATTTTTATCAATGAATTCAATATTTTAAAAGGATGGTATTAACATATGCATATTTAGCTGAAATGGGCCCTACAGATTTCGACATGATTCACAGCTCTAAGCAAAACAACGGCCAGAGTTTGGATCAGCAAGTGGCGAAAAACTCGCTACCAATAAATTTCTTTCCAAACTAGCAGAAATATTACTAACTTTGCCAGATTTAAGTCCTGACAGATTAATTATATGCTCCAGATATACCGAAGCTACTCTATAATCTATGCGGTGTTAAAGAACTAAAACCTTTGAGGTTCCCAAGTGCCTTTCACTCCTGTAGAAATTCAATGAATCAACAGCTTACGTTGACATTTCAAGGCTTAAATTTCCTAAGTGCATCCAGGTAGCTGTATAAATTCCCTATATAGTTTTAGTCCGTATAGGAACATGCTCATCGTAAAGGGTACGAATTAATGAGTTAAACATGGAGAGATTAGTATATAAGTCCGTCATGTTCTAAATAAGTTCGTAAGGAAGGTTATTCCAACTTCTGAAACGAAGTCACTGTGGATTTCGTGCCGCGCGCTCATCTAGTGACTTTATTATGTCCTTACTGAATGCTGGCATCGTTATATGAATAATTTTGACGAGTCAAATACCTCCGCGCTTGACACGGCCATCGGCAGGATTTGGAATGTAACCAAACTTCCATCATTCAGTTTGGATCATTCCCTCCTCAGTAGGCCTTTCCGATGGTTCCATCTGTGTCAGAGCGTGTTTTCGTACTCTTGTAACACCAATGCTGGTACCGTAAGGTTCTGTTTTGCCTTCCACTCTTCTCCCATTTTAATTAATGAATTGTTATCCTCCCCAATTCACAGCGTTCCTAATTTAGCTTACTAATTTGAATCAGTCCTGGTTGTCGCAGTAATACGCGTTAAATTCAAAACTGAAAACTAACTGATCTCTCGTTGTGATGATTTTTTCTTGAGCAAAACTGTGCGAATGTTGAAAAGGCGGACCACTCGAGCTCCTAACTCATTTTTTTCTCTTCCTATTTTCCTTCCCGCTATAGCATTATAAGGTATCATCTGAGCATTGACTATACCGTAGAGAACGGTTTCAACTTATATATATATATAATGTTTACTATATATAATAATAATGAGAAACTAAGCGCCGTGAAAACTTTAAAAGCAACTTCAAAAAGCCACATAAGGGACATACGAAACAGAAAAAATGTAAAAGATCTTTTGTGGTATTAATATAAAGCTTCCTAAACGAATGCTACATTTTTACTGCGTGCAGTAGACTGCCTCCAACATAATTAATATAATTCTTAGATATGTTTACTGTTGTTATTACGTCACAATTACTGTAAGATTTTACTCACATAAACCTTATGTAAGCGTGAGAAATCCGGTACAGCTTATAAAGCAGGTAGTATAGTTTGAAATTCAAGAGACCCTAAAATACTTACCTCTTTTATCTCCCATATCCTTACATAGCAGTCAATTTACATTTTTGCCAATTCAAATAGGAAAATAATTTATGGCCCACTTTGAATCCTCTACATCTAGGGGATTAACAAAGTTACCGAAAATTGAGCTACTGTGTGGTGCACCCTGCTAACTTGAACGCGCACTCATGGCATTTTTGTATACATAAAAGCCGGTAACGTTTTGCATTACAAAAAAATCCTAGAGACACCCCATTAACCACGGCAAGAACTTCGGTTTGTTATGCAATTTCATAATTTCACCCCTTTCGTCTACCTCATAGGGAAAGAAAAATTGCAAAGATTAATGGGATTCTAATAATTTTGCATAAATGTCAATGTGTATATATTTTTCTAACAATGAAGTCCCATTGTGTTTGTTTGTCTTGTAAAATCATCCCTTTGTATTATATTGGGTGAGAAAACCATCAGCCAGAACATTATACCTCACAAAGCATGTGAACGTTATTGTACAACTCAAGGTAACTAAATGACGGATGAGGTGAAAAGTATTGGGCAGGGGTTAGTGGCTGCTGACTAAATTATTTGATATTTATCGGCTTCAATGTAATTTATAGCCCTAATTTCAGATAATACTGCAATGCCTGAAGGATTTACGAATCTGTGCAATTTCAGAGCTGAACTGAGTGGGGATTTATTTATGGTTAATCTCTGTTTTATTTGCAAACAATTTTAACAAAATATAAGTTAATATCTAGAAAATAATATTATTACTGTTGATTGACTTTTTTTTCTTCTAGAACATTAATTCTTACTAAACGAAGTAACTAATTACTTTTCATCATTAAAATATTCGTTTGTACTGTAAAATAATATAAACATTGTATATTGGACACAAATTTCTGAAATATCAGTGTTACTATTTTGTAAATAATGGGAATATAAAATATAATTTGTCCTGTGGGCAAACATACGTTTCTATGGCCCTCACAGTTCCACTCTCTTGTATTTGGTGTATAATTCTTGAATGGAATGTAAGATATGAAACAAAGTATTATTTTCTGCTTTTCTTTCAAATATAAACCAAGCGCCCTAGCAGTGCTTAAAACCCCCTTTAACGCTTTTAATTTCATCGTACACTGTGAGGCAGAAAAATTGAACTATCATCAGAGGCTGAAGGAAAGATTTTGTGCTCCAATGCGATTGTATTTCAGTTTTTACGGATCGTATGAAAACAATTTTCCCTAATTACAATTAGTGCGCTGTAACCTGCATGAAACTAAAATTGCGAACGAGTGTACTCCGACCGTGATTCACATGGCATGTCATCATTCACCTAAGACACTAGCACGATATAAAATAAACAATCATATCGCAATCAATTTTGAGCACAATAACAGTATTTAACTCTTACTCGAATTCGAAGAACGAGGAAAAACCAACCACTTCAAATATAAATTAAAAAGGAAAAAAATAAGTTTAAGAACAAGTTCTAAGATCAATCCGCGGTACCTGTTATACATCGCACAGCTGGAGCAAAAACGCTAAAATCGAATTTATCTTGCAATCAAACTTGTTAGATAAGAAATTGCTAGTTCTGACGCCTGCATAACAATTTGCTACCTACTTCTCCACAGCGATTAGCTATAAAGTTAGTCACTTATGCAGAAATCTATACATCCCATAGGATGCAGATATATTTTGCTTGCATCCATCATAGTTAATACGTGCACTTTATACTGGCAATCAAATACTTAGCGGCCAACACTCGTGCTAATATACGCAAATTGTTCATCCGCTTAGTACAATCTTCCTATAAAAATATGTCACTGAACTCTCAATTACCCTTGTACGCATTTCAATAATTGTGCAAAAAGTTTATTAGCTAAAAAATGTAAATAACAAGCATAAAAAGTGTTTGCAACTTGCAGGCTTGCCAGAAAAGTAACATTCACTATGAAATGTTACGATCGGCAGAGGTTTACAGCAGTTTTCCACGATTACGTTGCACTCGCCTTGGAAGGTTAGCCTAGTCATTCTGATGTAAATTGTGCTTAGGTTCAATACGAAAATATTTTATTAAACTAAATTGGCACCTACGGTCGCAAATATATAAGTGATTCGCGTACGCAAATTATGGTGTGCAAAAGATTACCTCGGCCTTGTCTTGTTTTTCTCGTTTGGTCGGTTTTTATTGTTACATATATATACTGAAACTTTTTGTATCTTCCACTATACACACACATTCAAGGGGCCACTCTGACAAAAAAAAACATCAATGACCACACCATTTTGAATGTTACTAATTAAAATTTTTAATATTAATGAATAATTTTTCTTGCAAACATCACGTATACAAGTATTCTATTCTGGAGAGAGTGATGAATACCAGAACAGAGAAGGAAAGACATCAAGAAAACCATATCTTGTCTAGCTATTTTTAGATAAAAACTTGTTTTCATCTGGCTGTATAAAACTGTCGCCAATAAAATGCTTCGAAGCTGGCTGTGATGATGGAGATTGCAACGATCTGCGGCAGGTGTAGCTAACGATTGCAATTAGCAATGCAACAAGAGGAAGATGGAATTTTATTTCTAGATATATAATTATTTTGTTTTTCAATATCAAAGCATTTCAATAGTGTATGTATTGGAAGCAAAGCACTTGGCATTTGTTGCCATTTGAACGCAGCAAACGTCCCATCCCCACTGATATGGTTGTAATTGCCGATAAAGAGTTGACACCATTAGAGAAGAGCACAAGCTGTGTTGGCAGGAACAAAGAAATTTCCACCTACCCGAATCGATTGAATCTTAAATACTGATCCTATATGATCAATTCGTAATTTTAATATTTTTCCACGAGCCCATCCCAAAACCAACTAAAAAGTTAAAAATACCATCATACGATCGATGCCATCCACTTCATAAAGTTCAAACACCAGTTCCCTATACTCACAACATGACTGACTTCTATGGGTTATTTATTTAACTTTTTAGTAACTCTCCAAGTAGTAGCAAGAAGGTAGTCCTAGAGAGCTCAGACAAATAATGTTGGCGTTTGCTTTATTGACTCCTCCAGTCACTTTCCACTCGTGAATAATTGCTATTATCGACGACTGACGAGTCAAAATCAATAGATTTGCAATATCCCTGCCTTTTTATTAATTTTTGTTGTTGTTCATATATTCATTTGTTTGTTGAGCTACTGGTCGAAGGCATTTGATCATTTTGATCATCAACGAAATGTGAGAAGGTTGATGCATTTAAGTGAACGGCAAGTGGAAGTGAAGAATATGTTGATCATATTGCAACATTCGAGCCAATTTAGATGCATGCACGAACTAAGTATGTTTAATTATAACTGACAAGAGGGATTGCTTTTTTAGGATTTTTAGGAACTTTAAACAGGTTAAGAAATACGGCTTTATGCTAACTATAGAATAAGATTATAGAAGTTCTAATAACTATCATATTGATTATATAAGATGTTTTACATGTACGAAAAATATTAATATTAAGCATGATCAAAAATGCAGTACTGCGTAACTTATTCAAAAACTACTTTGAAGCTTTGAAAGTTTATAAGTATAAAGTGAAGTTTTTACGTTAATTACGTGATACTGCTTTTTTTTGAATATTATGAAAAAATAGTACGTCGATGGTGAAATGGATGATATCGCGATTGATTCGAGTCGCATAAGTGCTTAGCAATAACTCTTTTTGTACTGGAAAAATAATCATTGCCTACGGTAATATATAACTGACTTGGAATCTATCACCTACGGCTGTGAGACTTAATGAATCAATTAAACTAGAAATTATTATTACCAGAAAAAAATTTGCTGTGTGAAAATTCAAAAGACTAACACTACCAGGTAGAACAATATATGTATATGAATAAATACACATTTTCCCCAATTATATGGGTCTAGTCTATAGTACCTACCTATCTAATATAAATCGCAAATTTTTTTCGACCTCAAAATCACAAACAAATTTGTTCATATATTACTTCGTCAGGTAGACTAAGTTTAATTACAACTACAATCAAGTTCGGCTTGAAATCTGTAAAATATCATACCTGAATTCTGTTGATGCTTTTTGTAATCACAAAAAATTGTCTTACTTATTTTTAAGTTAATTTTCAAAAATCAAGCAAAGCAAGCCGATTGGGACGAGCTTGCTTGATGCTCGTCTCAATCTGACGTCACTAATTGTTATAACGAGACGAAGACGAAGACGTAGACTTAGATTGGAATCGGCCCTTAGTCGAATTACAAGTAGAGTTTGAAATTATTTTAAAATGTTTAACCCCTTGCGTATTTATAGTGGCTAAGAAGTTTTCTTTCGTTGCGGACGCTCCCTCACCCTCCCGTTCCTTGCTCCTCACTCATTTTGAAATTTATAAATAATTATAATTCACAAAAGTCCAAAATAATATAAATTCACTAATAAGCACAAATAAAACGATTTTAATAGAAATCCTTTACAATCTTATACCAAAATCACTTAAAACGCACTAAAGAGAAATTCCGGTAATGAAAATGGACTGCTCTTTGCAATTCGAATGAAAAGAACGCTTTCATGGAAGTGAAGTCATAGAATGTTGATATTTTGTTTTTATCTATTCTATATAATAGGTAACAGTTAGATCTGCTTATGGTAATACTATGGGGAGCAAAATATTGTTTCTGGGCGAATACATAAAACCGCAGAAGTTCGTAATATCATCTACAGCAAATCCTTTTTCCTTAAATTTTTATCGCCTTATTCGCCTATGCTTAATCCAATAGAAAATGCAATATCCAAAATCAAAGCTTCAGCTAGGCGGATACTTTCTGAAGAACAGCAAAATGATCGAACTCTCATTAACGTTATTGAACAAAGCCTGCAAACATTGCGACAAAATGACTGTAACAACTCTGTAATGAACATGCTAGTTAATCTGTCTTCTGCCGCCGCAGGTGAGAGATTAAGTTGAGATATCTTAGGAATGTAAGAAAAGAGATCCTTTTCAGGACTGCCAAATTACTCATATTAATATATATATACACACAAAAAGTAAAATATTTCTAATACTGCTACACAGTTGTATTTGTTTTTGAAATGGTTTCAACTGAATTTGAAAGGGTTGTTTTTGTATTTGAAAAAGTTGTAATTGGCATTGAAAGGGTTATTAATAAATAGAAATAGTTGCTATCAGAAATTGAAATAGTTGTTATTGAATTTGAAAAAGTTGTTGCATTTTTGAAAAAGTTGGAAGTAATTTTGATCTGGTTGTGTATGGTTTTGAACTGGATGCACATGGTTTTGAAATGGTGTTGATTTGGTTACTGATTTTTAAATGTTATAAATACATAAAAATAATTACGTTTTTTATCTATAAAAGGATCAAATTTAAGCCATTAAAATTTATTTTTACGGATACCTCCTTAGGGAAGAAAAGTTGACTTTCAAACCTGATTTTCCTACTCTGGAGTCGAAAATGACCCCATTGAGAAAATTGGTGGGTTTTAGTAAAAAATTTGGGTTTTTTTTATGTAAGAGAATTTTAATAATTTAGGCATAATGTCCTTGCTTTTATGCCCTCTAATTGCTACATCAGGAGTAATCATGTATTTAGTTAAAACCTACTTATGATATATTGAAATGTATAGATAACGTTCCGTCCGTTGCTTAACTTAGTATTATTTAATGTTAGACCTGATATATATTAACAGTACTTTTTATAAGACTCCTGTCTTGTGTACTTCTTTTGAATCAATAAATTGAATTGAATTGAATCAAGACAGATTTTTTTGTAGTGTGTCGAACACATGTATCGCTAGTATATGTCGCATTGCGTAGTAGATGTTTTATCTTTTGATCGTGTACAAGAACCGTACCTTCCTCTTTTTTCACGGGAACCTTCAGACGGTTCAACATATCTTTCTTTCTGAATGATTCCGTCAATTGTATCCTTAAGCGAAGCAGGTAAAGTGTGGCATTAAAAGCGCTCCTTCTTATCAGGCTTAAGACTAAATTTAAAAAAAAAATACGTCATACTTCGCCAGATCCTTCGTTTCTTAAATTTAATAGACGTAAATTTACTAACGAATTTATTCCCACAACATTCAAAAGACCATAAAATAGATGCAATGCATCTTTCTAAAGACAGTATACTTGTGACACAATTTGTTACTTTTGTTTTGTTGTAAAAATTTACCTAGAAATAGGAATTCTTGAGGATATGTTAAACAATTAGAGTCACACAACATTAAAATTTTAATGCTATACTTATCGGATTTTGACGGGATATACATATCTAAATGCAAGAAGCTGCTGATCCAGGATAACGCAATCAGAAGAAGTGTAAAGTTCCGCACATTTCCTAACAATATGGTCAAACAATTCTCTAAGCGATGCTAAACGATCAGTTTTTCTGCGATTGTCTCTCGTTTGTCGATTATCAAATCGAAGGCATTAGGAATTCAAATCTTGCTTGCGGCATAACTGCTCTAAAATATGATACGCCTGAATGTCGATCGAAAAGCTCCTTTGTTGTCAAGTTATTAAGGCTTAGAACACCCGCCAAGTAGTACAATCCAATTAACGCCTTTAACTCACAAATCATAATATCTTGAACAAAAGATGGGCGGACAGAACGACTTTCTAATTCGTCATCATCTTCATCATAATAGCCTGTCATTCCTGTACTTTTGTCGCTGTATAGGTATTTTGTTGTATAACAATTTTTTTAAATATTTCACCTGAAAAATATAACTCCCACGCTTCAATACCAGAAGTATCTGATCTTGTCGCTCTTTTATTTGCTGGGGCGTGTAGAATAATATTTCCCTGTTCTCTTCGTTATCGAGGTGAATTCTTCCCACTCCACTTGTATTCATTTTTTCCTGGTAATGTAGGTAGCACAGGTAAAACTAACTAACAAGATCTTGTTGTAAGAAGGTCTTTTCAAATTTTTGATAGTGTGGATAACAGGTTACTTTTGGCAAAATTACATAATTTATTTCCTCAGGCTAAAATCGATAATGAAATAGTTTATCGTCCTCTCGTAAAAGAAGGTGTACCGCAAGGGTCGATTCTGGGCCCGTTACTTTTACGCGGCTTATCAAATCTTCCACAAACTATCCAGCGTGTTAGAATACAACAAACATGACGATATTCAAACTTATCTTTCGGGACCAACTAAATTAACTGAGCATTGTATTGTGCACATTAATTACGATTTAGGTTGAAAATATAACTAGTCTACTGCTAACAAATTATTTTTAAGTGCAAAAAATGTACCTGTCTCTTCTTGAATAATGCGTGAAAATATAACTAAAACTTTGTAATTATAAAGATGCATGTTTTAGAAAATTTATGGGTGTCTATGGCAATTGTGGCCTTCATTCTTTAGCGTTGATAATTCCATATTTTACTTACTGTAGCATTATGTACCCTGTGTGCGATCTTACGTGGAATAGGTTATCAAATAGAACCTTTACGATTGCATTTTAATATAGAGTGATTTAGAAGATTCGATAATGATAGTAGATATATTAGTTCTGTATTAAGAAGTTCTATTAATACCATTGTAGGAATCTGTACGTGGATACCTATCATGTAGTTGAAAACGTAGATTCCGGCAAATGTAGAAAATTGAATGTATTGTAATTAGTAGCGAGATTTTTCTGGACTATTAGATGATAATAATTGATTATACTCATAATCGTTATAGTATTGCAATTTTTGTGTTAGTATTGAGTTCAATTCTATAACATTTATTTTACTTGTGGTTATATTTATATATAACTTTTGAGAGATGATACCTTGTTGTATAAATATCTTAGAATATATAAATAAATAAAAACACTTGTGTGAAAATATTAACCTCGCTGGTTCAACGCATAACATTTCGACTCAGATTTATAAGATGGAGTTTAAAATTGAACGGACGCCTAGTGCTCAAATTTTCTGGTTGTGATTAGTAGTTGTAAATTCTCAAGAAACAGATGGTTTCCTAATCTGCGGCTATCAACGGAGTGATTAAGCCTCCAATTTTTATAACATGAAAATGTTACTGAATAATTTCAGAGTCAATTTTTCTGACAATACTTTAAATCCCGCCATAAAATCGCTCAAAGCGATAATATAAATAATAATGAATTTCCCCTCTAGCCCAGAAGACGCACTTCTCAACGTAGAGCCAAGAGCCATTCACCCTCTCCACAATAAGCGCTCACACATTTCAAAGAAATGTGTTAAGATTAGACTCCAGGACAAGCATGCAAGATATGCAACGTTAAACCAATCGGTAGGACAAAAGAAAAAGAGAAAACTTAGTACTGTTAATCTTTGATATTAATCACAAAGCCAGGAAAATACGACTTTTTAGTACAATTGTGGATACATCCATATCGAAGTGCTTCGCAACGCAATTGACGACGGCGCACATGCGATTAATAGGCTCATGCTTACCGTAGTTAATTCTAGAGGAATTAATATGCAAAAGGGGAATATTCCTCAGGTTGCGACTATTGTTCTAAAGGACACTCTGCCACAAAGCTCCGAAAAGACAGTGTTCAAAAGTAGGTGGATAAAAATGATATCGGAAACCTTATACGTCCCTTTTCTAAGGAGATCATACCAAGAAGACTAAGCCGTTCGCGATACGGTGGAAGATTTATAGAGTCATCCCAAGGGAAATCTCTAAGTGCAAATTTGAATAACCTGCGCTTAACAGATTCAATAAGACCGATGTGGACAGCGTAGGAAGGATTCCTTACCTTCAAAAGACAAAAGTAAAAGATATTCAATGTAGACAATGTGTTTTTTAAATACTCATTCCGCACAAGTCTTCTAATTTTAAAGGCAAAGGATATTTTGGAAATGTAGCAGACAACTAAAGATCTAATGAAATGCATTCGATATAATAGGGTCTGAAAAGTATGGGTCCAACACGAATAACACGCTACTCAAAAGAGAGTTTAGATCTCTGACCTCTGAAATTAAGTAAAAATATTTGTCCGAAAAACGTTTTTAGTAAGTAGATGAAATATATTCCACATCAACACGACATCTAATTTAGAAAGTATCCAACTATCCTTGAATTCTCAAAAATGTTAAGGGGTTATGTTATCAACTGCGAATTTTAGTGAAAAATTTGGAGGTAGTGCGATTTTTCAAGATCTAATTCAACATTAACATACATTTCATTACCTGAATAAAGTATTAGTTTCTAACACTTTCTCTGCCATGTGTACAGTTTTAAGTACACGTTTCTCTAACTTCAGAATGTCGCAGGTAATGAAAGGGTAAACGTTTCATATAGACTAGAAAATGGTAATGGTAGTATTTTCGAGTTCTTATTTGTGGTTAAAATTATAACACGAATTAATACATTAATATAATTCTAAATTCTACATATAAAAAAGGATATACTTACCGGAGGTACAAAACATGTTCCCCGTATATAATGAGATCTGTAAAAAACATAGAGAAAACTAGTTTAGCAATATTGCAGACCAGTATGGTATTTAAAAACAGCCAGTTAAAGATTATCTAACTCTAATATCTATTTTTAACTATTATGTAGTTTTTGCATATAAGCTACACAGTACTGCTATTTGAACAGGCCCTTTTATCCTGTAAATTTGCAACGTTGGGCTTGTTCAAAATTGCAATTTCTGTATTTGACTGCAATTTCTACGCATTTAGTTAACGTATATGGAGAACAGCTTTTCTAATTGTGATATGGAAGTCTATATAAAAAGAGTACTCTCTGTTAAATATTATAGAAATCTTGAGAAAACTTATTTATTTACATAGTTAACTACACGCGTAGAAATAGCAGTAGGCTGCAGAAACTGCAATTTTGAACAGGCCCACTTATCCGTCGTAACTAGAGAGAAGAGAAACGTGAAAGTTCCTTGTCATTAGTATTTATGGAAGATCATGCTAAAGAAATAATTGCTGAAGGAAAGAAAACAGTTCATTTTCAATTTAAAATTATATTCAGGGATAGAAGGGTCACAATTTCTTAATCAACGCACGTTCATATAATCCTTCCTATATAGAGAATAATATTTGAAGACAATTGTTTTCTTCCAGGTCAAAGTAACTTAAATTTTTTTAAAATGTTCGGCTCATGAAATCTTTTTTTGTTTTATGCTAATCTTTTAAACTTCTTGTAACGATTGAAATCAAAAGACCAAAGATAGCTAAACAGCTGATTTTCTTCCAGCACATAACAAAAATTTGATTTCTATTTTACTTCTACTCAAAATACGTAGGAGGCAAATATTTTTAACTCAAGCTTCGTCCGAAGAAAATAGTCAGGCTTCATCATATTCAAATGTAAACTTCTCGCATTTTTAGTTCTAAGAGCTTTAAAGTAAATTGAACCACAAGACTTTATTATTACCTTTTTAAAAGTCTGTCTGATAACAAAGAAAACTTGTTATAATTTAAAACACCCTCAAGGTCTCAGCATGTGTAGAAAATTGAGAAATTTCTATGATGATTATCTTTTGTGACCGAAGGACGTGTTGAGGATGTGGTTTAGACAGAAAAAATAAAGAAAAATCAGATACCATGAAGATAATATCTGTATTTTGAGCTTCGGTTCGCACATTTATTTCTTAAGTTACAGTATTATATATCAAACAAAAGGCATTAAATCGTAACCACAAAAATAACAGTTGTACATACTTATTTAAGACTTATAAACCAAATGTAGAAACTCCTTTCAATTTCATTATATAAATGAAGAAGCCTGACTGAATAAGAAATTCAACTGAAATAGCACGGTGGTCAAAGGAATACGAAGAGCATGTAGAGTAATAATCGCAGAATATCTAAGTAGTCTACCCTACTATACTCAGGCTACTTGATATTGCAAGATAGATCTTACTATTATAATTCATTAGGACCCTAAAGCATAAGTAACAATTTGAAATTTATTAGGACCTAATAGAACCCAAAACACAAGTAACAATTTGGGATGACATTAAATTAAAGCTTTGTTCAATTATAGGCAATTAAACAGTTAGAGTACAGCCACCCTTAACATGCCATCCTTTAACAAAAATGTAGTCATTAAACATTTAAAAGCCTTTCAGGAAAAAGAAAGCCGAGGAAAAATAGATATGAAAATACTTAAGCACAGATTACAAAAGTCCAACAATATGAAACACAAAATTTTTTTAATGTAAAAGCACACAAATTGCCATGAAGAAGCTGGATGTAACTAGAACACTCCTCCATTTGAATAGCAGCAATGAGCGAAAGGAATTTGGAAACAAAATTACATATTTGTGGTTAACTTAAATCTTGATGTTCATTTGTAATAAAAAAACCACTAGGTAAGTCCGTAATGGTGATCTCTGACATACTTATCTTTTTACTAACCCCCATATCCCGTCGTAATCGACTTTGTTTGGCGCGTCTCTTAGGCTGATTTCACTGATGCCGGCAGAATGTCAGAAACATCTTAAATTCAAAAGGTGTTCACGGGTAATGTTGTCGAAATTAAAGAATTCGAAGGGGGAAAATTGTTTAAGGAGAAAAATGACACCTGTCACTTTAATTTTCTGTTGACGTCTTATTTTCAATGCACTCGGTAGACACAAACACGGTACGCTTGCTTAGTTATCAGTTTTAGTTACTCAAAAAATCTCGTGGATGGTTCCTGTTCGAAATTAAGATAAACTTTTTTTTTGAAGAATAACGAAATGAGTTAAAAGAAGTAGACGAATAAGAAAAGCTCAACCCCGGCATCTTTTGTGGACAAAGAAATAAGCATGCACTACCCCCCTCTTTCTGACTTCGAAATATTAAAAGAAAATGACCAAGGACAATCCATCATGCTGTTATCTTGGCATTTACGATCTTTTTCATCAATTTCTCCGTTGATCTTGAACTAGACGTCATTATCTAATGAGTAGTGACTTAATATAACCCAATGCCAGAATGACACAGCGGGATCGATCTAGAGGTGATCTAAGAGACCGACTGGGAATAAAATGAAACATTTGCACCTGTTCTTGAAAGTTAGTCGAGCATAAAATAGTTAGGATCCTCTTAAGAAGTTAATGGACTATGATCACTTATGAAGTCCTTTGATGTCAATTAGTACCTGCGATGTTAGGACACTACATGCTTAGGAAATCATGAAATTTATAAAATTATTGTTATGAAAGATGCTATTTAAATTAACGGCACTTTTCTCATGCGTTAAAAAATATGTTTTAATATTATTACGAAAAAAATATTTGCTCATTATGATATCCAAACGCGTTGCTAAATTTGAATTTTTTGTTCGTCTATTATGTAAACAAAACATTTAAAATTTCATGTATTATATTTATTTATGATTGATATGAAAGAAACGATTATTACTGTTGAAGAAGTACTCAATACTTTTTTAATTTTTACTGTTGAAGAAATACTCAATACTGCAAATATTGTAAAAGACAAAATAATAATACTAAGTGTATCTAAACAGTCTTTTTTCTCAGTATTATGTAAAATAGATGACAGTAGTAAAGCTTAATCAAGCTACGAGATTTTTATTTATGCGCTTCCTATTATCTAGAAATCGTCTTGGAAATCTAACCATTACAAAGTAGTTATTCTTTGAATATACAATCTTGCGGATGGTTGTTTATTAAAACTATCTCATGCAACCCTATCAGCTTCATATATAATACTTTGCTATTTACATATACTAACATCTTAATTAAGTCGCAATCCCCTTTTTTGATGCGTTAGAAAATCGTATGTGCATTTTCATTTGATAACCGACCGTCTATAATAAGCGTCAGTACACAATTATCACGAAAAAGTCGAGCTGCACAAATAATGTGGAAAGATAATAAAAATAAATAATAACCATAATAATGGTAGAAAATTGCTATATCTCCATGCCTGATTATCTAATTAAAATAAAGACATCTGGCTCTCTTACGGACGGCTTGTTATGCACCCGCTAACCTTTATCTTTTGACCGCTTTAAGTAAAGCCAGTGGTTATTATTTCTCCCTGAAACAAAACATTTTAAATTTTCCTATGTTCTTTTTGCTCCTCATTAAAAAGTTATAAAAAATTAATTGAAAGCTGCAATTACAGAATAATACTCTGAAGAGAAATGAACAAAGAATTTAACTTAACAAAGTAGAAAAATTCTCAGATTTTTCTTTCCAATTATCAGCTTTTGCCGCCATTGCGAAATGTACTGGCAGGCATAAATCAGTGAAATTTTTATTGTTTTAAGTAGTCGCTCTAGGAGATAACGCTAGTAATCTCTCATTCGAATGGAAAAGTCGTAATAAATTCTAAATTACCTTACATTTTCGGCTTTCTGAGACATGTTTTCTGCTCGTGCTGATACACTAGCGGTTCCTCTAAAATTACTTTAGCGGAGGAAGTTTGCCTTGTTATCGGCGACATGGCAACCAATGTTTACACGTTTTGTGTCTATTGTCTAATTTTCGTCACATTGCTGTACATACTTTTAAATGTGTGGTTAGATAGAACATAAAGGTGTTACTTGACATTCCAGGCGTGAGTCAACGCTGTGTCGCCGATAACTTCCCTAATATAATTTTCACTGTGAACCTGATAACCAAAATCTAAAATTCTTTGTCTTAAATTGATAAAAAAATTTTTGTGCATTCAAAAGAAAGTCAAATTTCTGATGGAAATAATTTTAGAATTTTTCGTCAAATTCAACTATCGCGTATTGATGCCACTGATAATGGAAAATATGGGGAGAGCGTATCATAGAAATCTCCAGCTCAAAAGTGACACCAATTTTACTCTTCTCTCATACTTTCTCTATTGCTCTTAAATTTCTCATAAGAAACAATGCATAGGAAATATACGATGCTATACGAAGTTTAATTGTCTTTTGCATCCGTGACAACGCGCCAAGATATGAATTCAAATTGTGCCACTATTAAAAATACATAAACTTCAGGTTTGTTAAAATGTATTGTCGAAAACAAACAAAACAAATATTTTTAGAACATTTTCAGTCACTTTCTGAACGAAGTATGTACTCGTTTCCGGAGCGAAAATCTTATAACATCTGTTGAAATTTTTCTTTACGCATGATTAAGGTAACTCTAAACTAAAAGTGGTGGCATTTTTGAGGCGATAATGCTCTCTTCACATGAGCGGCTTAGCTAGCAATTATTATTCCTCAAAAATAAGACTAACTATCATTACCGATATAACATTTAAAACTTACTTAACTTAACTTATGATTAATAAACATTATAAATGAAGTGGCTTTTTTTTAGATCCCTGCAGAGATCTAATCTTATATGGATCATAAAATAATTTGACACAAACGTAATTTTAATTGCTTATTTTCTTGAATATAAGTTAAGAATATGAGAAATATAATAGGGAATTTCATATTGTGAATTCATGATAGTGTGCACCTAGCCTTAAAGTTCAATTAAGGGGAAACGCAATTGCAAAACGTAGAATAAATTTTTACACTTGACATGCTTCATTTTAGCCAACAGGAAAATAAAGTTTTGTTTAAAAAAATGCTTTCTTTTATCGTAATTTATAGAAAATTATGATGCATCCACGGAAAATGTGTTTAATTCTTATATAAGAGACTTTTATATGTAAGATTTCCCGATTATCAAGTGTATTGAACTGAATGTTATACGTAAAGTGCAAATCTTTACCTTCTTAGATCTATGAAAATCTTATTAAACTTGAATGAAAATAGAAAACCCACGCCGGTGGTTGGGTTGAGACATTTCTGCTGACAAGAATTTTACTTGTGAAGCCACTGGGATGTTGTACAGTAATAATTTCATGCCAAAAATTGTGGTTCACTTGCAACATTTGTCAGGTTAAAATTTCTCAATCCCTCTTTCACTAATTTCCTTCCGCCTAAGCTGTGTACTGTGCGCATTATAGGGTTGTTTACTGGAAAATGCGCTCAATCCCACTTGACGAGATAGAAGAGCTTATTAGACCTGGAGGATAAAAATATTTTTATTTCGGAATAGATTTATTGGTCATTGCAAGAAATATTTCAAATTTATCTACATATTAATTATACAAAGAAAGCTCCCGGTTCCGTATTTCAGCCACTTTTTTTATATGGAGTTTCATCGAGCTTTTATTGAAATTTTATAATGGCAACACTGATCCGCATCAGTTCGGGGTTGTGTTCATTACTTTGGGGTTGCGTTCCTGGGTAACTTTGGTGTTAAGTTTGGTGTTTGTCACCGATAAGTACACAAAACATGGATTTATTGGAACTTTTTGTGTTCGTGGTAAATATGGCCACATTACTTATTAAATCAATCAAAATTATAGTTGATCTACGATCATATATCTCGTTTTTCTTTGCACTGTTTACTCAAATTGAAAAATAATTAAAAAAGAAAACTTTTATTAGCTACAGAAGTCAAAAAGGAATCTGATCATGTTGATACACGTAATTACGATGTAACAAAATGTGCTAATAAAGTTTTCGAAAACCATTAAATAAAATCATTGAAATGGTGTTTGCCTTGCTTTGCTTCACTCCCATAAATTAATCTGGTGCCTGTAAGATGCATAAAGGGGTAGGTGGGAATTTACCATAAAAATGACAAGCAACTTGTTGTTGTGCAGTTCTTCTAAAAATTCTATATTAATTGAAGAGTTATTTAATGCTGTTTTTCTGAAATCTTACTTAACATTAGAGAAAACACAACATTATCAAAACTTTATATTTTGGACATTAACTTTACCTAATCTGGACAGATTTTATAATGTCATTAGCACAATCGAACACAATACCTAATAGGATGTCAAAAGTCAGTTCATAGGAAAATAATATGAAAAGAAGCCATGCTTTACGTTTCGAAACCGAAATTAAAAGGAAAAGTGATAAAAACCTAAACCTCCTTAACTACTTCGTTTCGCAGGTCCCTAATCCCACCAAAAAAAAATCTAATGTATGTATTTACATATAAAATACCTGCTAGATATGATGGCTGCAAACGAGAGGAAGAGAAAGCCTTAAAGTGAAAACAACATAAAAGAAACAAGGCAACATTTTCTACCCATACAAAAACTCACAGATTAAGCACTCACCTTGCTACCTGAGAAAGGAACAAAAAAAAATTTATTTGTTGAAAAAAGGCAGAAACTACTCATCCTATCAAAAGTAGACATTCGTGCGGCAGTCTAATTCGATTTTCAGTTTGTCTTTTCTTTCCTCTTTGATACTTTTAACTAAAATTATTTTAATCCAAACATTCTAGTGGTTGCATTTCTTACGGGGCAGGAAACTTATTGGCACCAAGGATAAGGAATTATAGGAGTCAGGCTACCAATTTTCCCTTCAGTTGACACGACACGAAGATATACGTGTCTAAATTGTAACTCTTATTGCTTTTATCAGGGAGGCAAGCAACAGGAAAAGTTAGTTTGAACAATGTTTCTAAAACTTTCCATACACTACATTTGTATTTACATTTTTATCATTTCAAAGTAATGGGGTTCTTAATTTTGTTTAAAGAACCAACAATTATAAGGACGACATTCAATATAACAACGTGCGGTTGGCGTAATGGTTAGTGTACAAGAAAGTTCACTGCGGTTAGAAATTCCTGAGAAAATCTATTTATGTTTTCAGTAACTTTGATTGACAAATAGTAAAAGGTCTACCGCATTTCAACACCATATTTCAACGGTCTGCTTTTGCTTTTAGGAAAATCTATAGGTACAATGTAATAATAGTAATGGTTGAACATATAATTATGTTTCTTTGGCAAGTGAAAAGTAATATACTTGAATGACAAACTCATGATCCAAACATAATCTCCTCTAATTAGTTATTGATCCTTCAGGTGCCAGTGGAATTTTCATACGTGCGAAAAATGTCGGACAATTTGGCGCAAAAACAAAAAATTTTAGTGGTGTTATTTCATTACATAACCTAAACATATAAAAAAAAAACTCTCAAGAAATCCCTGTCTCAAGTACAATAAAAATGAATTCTTCTTCATCTATTTATATTTACGCTTATTTTCAATGAAATAAAGTTAATATTATTCAACTTCTCTCTCTCTTTCTTAACATTAACATGTCAACACTATCGCTTTCCAGTATCGTTATGTTAATAGGGCATTTTGGCAGCAAATTTAGTAAAATTTGAAGAAAGTTGAAAATTTTTTCCTGTCCTTTTTTATATGAAATGTTAGATTTTCATATTCAAACTACATGTTAGATATTTTTGAAGATTATTTTCGTTTGTCCAATGTAATTATCCCTCTACCCCCTTCTTAGCTGGTGTGCCTCGAAGGACTCCTAAGCAATTCCCTTACCATATCTTTTGTTCTTACTTTGAACATTCGTAGATAGATTTAACCGATCAAACTAATGTTGAATTTCATTTGCACTTTAAGGGTAAGTCAGGGTTCAACCCTGAAAATGCAGTAAATGAAACATGAATTTAGAGTTTTGTAGTTGTAGTGGTAGGTATTTTGTGTTCATATTGTCAGTTTTATAGGTATGTAGTAGTGAACTCTACCGAACCCTTGGCTGAACTCGGGGTTCGAAAACTGCTATAAAGGGTTAACTCAGGTTAACCCAAAATTGTCAAATAGAACAACTGAACCTGCTTTATCAACTCAAGTAACTTTTATTGCATAATAATAAAGGAAAAAATATTTTCAACAAAATTTGCAATTTTTTAGTAGTCCATCCGTTTTACAATTTTGCATTTTATAGAGATTTGTCTTATGATAAAAGTAAAAAACTTTTCAATTTTCTGCTTTAGTGGAGAATGCAAAAAAACTTTATACAATTTTAATGTTCACTAGTATATAATAAAGGTATTGTATTCTCACTTTAAATTTCTATAACATCACCTCTTTCTTAGCATTTTAAATCGAAGCGTAAATGTGGAAAACGGAGCGACATGCAGTCCTAATTTTACGAGTGAGAAGAATCTGGGATCAATAGAATTTTAAAGGGGAAATTTTACATTTTACACTTTTTTTTAAAGAAAAGGATTCGTACGAATTTTTGAAACTTTGGACAATATTTATTAAAAATATTATCTAAAAATTGAGGAGACAGAGCAGTTTTTTTAACGCAGATCGCGATGCGATTGGCAGGAGCTATGAGCTTCCGTTGTGTCGATCTGATTCCGTAATATGTTTTCTATTATTTATTAGTATTATGGGTATGCATTTAAAAAAAAGTACGACATTAGTACCAAAATAACGGTTCAAGGGATTAGAGGAGAGAGGATTCTGAACAGGAAGGCTTTCCGGTCCGAACGTGCGGTTATGCCTGCGAATTTCACTGTGAAACTTTGGGATCATATTCTTGAGATGTTAGACAAACATTTTATAAAAAATCGAATAGTTTAATTTTATTAAAACTCTACACAGTTAACCATAGTTTACACTTAAATATTTGTATTTGGATCTGTATGAATCATGAAAACATCCCGAATAAAAGTTTAATGTTTTGGAAGGGACATCTGATCCTGTCAGGAATCAGAGGGTGGAATCACTTTTAAATTTTAAATGGGAAGGCCAATTTTTTATTGCAGATTCGGATTCTACGCCACAAATTATGTAGGTTTTATTTGAAGCATTTTTTTGATTCGCGATAGATGGCGCTGTAATCGCGTACACGCTTCAAACCATCGAAGTTTTATTCGGGATGCCTTCTGATCCGATGCATATTTCTTAAGTTATCCACCTTATTTATAAAATTAGGAAGTTGTTTTTTGCATGAAATATTGTGGTGCTCTAATAATTTTCACGAACTTATTTTTTAAGTATTCGCTACGACAAGCGACTATAGTCGCTCTCAACCAGACGCCAATTCTATACACGACGAACGACTATAGTTTCTCGCTTTTCTGCCTTTACTACGATTACCCTGGAGTTGCTATTCTATGTCAAACGTTTTACTGTGCAACGCTCGTCACGAATGGGTTAAACGCATATTAAGTTATAAACAGCAGGCTTAGATAAATATATTCCTATGCAAATCTTAATAATGTCTTCAAGATGGCTACCACTCTATAAGAACAATAAATTTTAAGATAGTAACTTAATCTGACGTCATATGTCTTTTCATAAGAATTATTTCAGTTCTACTTTGAAAACGTCGTTAAATAGATATAAAATCTAATCACGGAAAGAACTCTGGAGGTGATTTATTTCAATTGCTGATTAATGTTAAAAGCACTTCTTGGCGTTTTGAAATCCTACTACAATGTAAATTCTAAACTCTAATTTTGACATATATATCTAAATAATTCCATATTTATTGATACCTATATCTAAAGATCTTTTGA
>QYTT01089693.1:13870-50007 GCA_006980735.1 Dasypogon diadema | reverse complement strand
AAAACACAATGATGGCAACCACGAGCGCGACATATACTGTCATTGGCACATCTCTGTCATTATATTTTTATCAAGAGTTGGTCGTGAGAATAGCCAGAATACTTAAAAATAATTTTAAAAAGTTATTAAAGTGGTTTGTGCGGCATTTTTGGCTTATTAGGGGTATAATAAACATAGCCGATATAGATTACATTACATCTGAGCGTAACCCAAAATCTTATTTTACTGGATTCGCCCTTTACGCGCGACAAATTTCAAATTTCACTTAAATTCGACATCGACGACAAACGTTGTCGTCCGCATTGTGTTTTACTTCATATATTGACGTGTTATTTAAATCAAATGACAACGATTTTTTACGCCGACATTGTCGTGTCGTTCGCATTGTGTTTTAGCCTTAACGAAGTTCACAGTTGCATATTGTTTTAAGAATATATCATCTAGTGAATTCCTACTTGTGATTACGCCTGCTTTCCTATCATAAAATGGAAGAGAAGTATGAAATTTCTACTGCAAAAATTTCTACTCCGGTGATGTGTATTTATAGTTTCTGAGATTAATTGACAATTATGTGCTATTTTTGCCTTATAGAATGAGTTATAAAAGGCAATAAGAATATTTCAGCAGCTTGGTGGAATCTGACAATGAAGAAGATGACGAATGGCTACCACCAATAGTACAGAACGAGGAAGATTCAAATTTTGAAGACGTTGATCACGATAACAATGTTCAAATCGAAATGTCGGAAGAAGGTACTGATGAAAGGACGAAGAATTTGATAACAACGATGAAAGAAGATTGCATTCAGAGCGCAATGTTTTTCGTGGTATAAGTGGCATGGTATTGCGTCAAAACTCCACACTTAAAGCCATACAAAAGGCAAAGCGAGTCCACTCAACAGCAGTTACTGTTTCAGATCCAAAGCAAGCAGAAGAAACGTTGTAACTGACAATCTTTTTTACATCGCTGCGACGTTTGCTGAAGTCCTGGAATCTATCGATAGATAGATATAAAGAAGAATAATCTGTACATAAAAAAAAATAAATGTTTCCATCTAACAATAAGTAACAAGCAATACATTTCATGTTTGCTTTTAACGATGAACGATGAAGATGATGAAAAATATGAGTGGTATTGAAGAAAGAAAAGAAAAGAAAATACATGTGTAGTTCCTAAATATATTGATGAATTAAATCAAGAATATTTTATCCCACCAAAAACATTTACATGTAAAATGTTGCCAAGACGAGACCATATGGCTCGCACCGTCAAAAGTTATCAGATCTCATGTAGAGCCAAGCTTCTAACTCTACACGCCCTAACTCTACGAGCCCTAACTTCACAAACTCTACACCTTAGTCAAAATATGTGGCTTGGCCGTTTCGCTACCGTAAGGGGATGGACCCTAGTTTAAGGGGTTGGGGGTAGAAGTTCCAAGTTTTAGAATTTTGTTGTTGTTTGTGTACTAATACTAGCTTACATACCAAATTTCAGCTTTCTAGGACTTCAGAAAGTACTCTCAGAATTTTGATGATCATCAGTGAGTGAATCAGTGACGAAATCGGAGTTTTTTAGTTATCAATAAAATCTAAAGTATAATAGCCATGCAATTGAAACTGTTTAATAAGTCCACTATTGACATCATATCCCGAGAATTTTGTTTATCTGGTATAATCCAAACCCAAGTTATGAGAGTTAAAAACAAACGTCGAAGCGCTTCGAGAAAAGGTAGGTAGTGCCCTTGCTTCACCTGGCTTGTCTTGGCGGGGTCACTACCGTGCCCCCAGATTTTTATTTGTTAATTTCCTCCACATAATTTTATTATTTATTATTTTATGTTGCTTTGTTAAACAAATAATTATTAAGTTCCTTCATTTTTTTATTACTACTTCAATAACATTTTTCTGTCAATATCTCTACTTTAATTACAAAGTACAAGACTCATGTATCAGACTCCCAAAGTCCTTTTTTTACCCATTTTCTTTCAAATCTAGTGATGGGTTTCTACCCGGGTAAATACCATAGCTCGAGTAAATTCCCGTTTTTTCAGGTAAATATTAGGGTAATTAATTATTTCGTGAAAAACATACCTTTATGTAATCTGTTGGGACTATTTTCTATTACTTTTAATGAAATCTTCGTGTTAAAGTATTTCTCTACATTAATTAAAGAAAGAATGTTTATGTTTACCAAAAAACTTCCTTAGAAAATGCTACACAATGCGGCTGAGACAGCAATGACGCCATAAGAATAATTCGTGTGGGCACGAAAACTTTGTGATTGTTTCAAAACTTATCCAATTTGCATGCATATTAGCAAAACCCTCTTAACTACAAGCCATACAGAAGAAGAAGAACAAGAACATCTTTTTTATGAATACTTTAAGATAGGCGAAATTGAGCTTGTATACTTCGTCAGCCCCTGTACTGTTATCTTGAAGCATTTTTTATGAATGACCTTGGGCCTGAACTCTTTTTTATGAACGCTTTAAGATAGGAGAAGTTGGTCCTGTGAACTTTATCTCATCGTTTACTGCTATCTTAAAGCGTTTATAAAAAAACAGCTCATATGTTAGTGATCAAAACCATTTTATGGCTTGTGGTTTCGATGGTTTTGACTATGATAACATCAGGAGCTTTGAGCAGTAATGAAGTTTTGCGGGTAGATTTTGTCTCAAGTTTTTCCAATTTTCTACTATCCTTGAGTTAAATCTCTAATGTACTTTGTGTTTCGTTCAGTTAAACAATAATAGTGTGCCGTTTTTTTCTGTTTGTTTGATATGGAGCTGATACAAATGCAGTGTTCTGAAACTTGAGGTGTAATTATCTCGTATAATTTATTTCAAGTTTATTAATATATATGATATATATATCGTATAGAATATTCAGTATGTATTTTTAGGTATAAAGACCTAAAATCGGAGATGTATATGCCCATGATTGGGATTTAAAATATTCCGGGATGTAGGGCTGTAAATCCATAACATCTTTAAGTTTTTTCCACAAAAGCTTAAAAGTAAAGTAAAATATTTCTGCAGAAACACTTGATTGGCAAAAGGTTGAATTTGATTTGCGAAAGGTTGAATCTGATGTGGAAAAATGTTAATTTAGGAGTGCAAAACCTGTAAATCAATTGTTTCTTTCTACGATTGAAGTGCTCTGCAGCGTCGCAAAAGCACCCTCGTATGCGACTAGCCTAATGCATATCGTTATTTGGATAGATGCGATAAACCACATGACATTATAGTGTTTACAATATTTCAACAATTTCACCCATCATTCGAGTATAAATAAATGCGGGTAAATACTCTTTTTGCCTAATTTATTGGTATTTACCCATTTTTACCCATTGGGTACTTACCCACGTCCTATCGCTCGTTACTCACAACAGACTGGTTACTAAAAGTCATTGATTGTTGCAATAATGACCCTAACAATAAGTGAATCCAAGGTTTTTTATTTCGTTTGATAGCCCAAGAATTCATTTCACTGGCATATGATCAAGTGAAAACTAATTCGGCCAGTGGGCAGTTGCTAATTTTTATCAGAGGCAAACAAGCAAACGTTATTTTCTCCATGATTTTTCTAAGCACGTATCTAAATTTAATTCAGTATGCAAATCAAGTGAATATATAACACACTTTTCTTTAGAAAGCAAACAAGGGTTACTGTAAACGAATAAAAGGCATCCTTTCTATTCACAAGCATCCAACATTATATGTATTCCGAAGGCGTAAGTGAATTGCATCCTTGAAGTATGATATAATTTAGAAAATTCCTTCCCGTCAAGAAATATGCAAATCACTTTTATTCAGAAAGTTGAATTTTTATCTCAATTTTAATGCATGTTTCTTGAAGCTATTTTTATTCATGACAACCCGACCCCTAAATTATTTTTATCGAATAACAAGGTGGGTTATAAAACATCCAATAAAACTTTAGCTAAGGTACTAAATTATGCAAGTGTTGCTGGTGTTCTGATTAACACCTCTGGCAAGGAATAATTCCACTGATCGTTCTCGCATCAATCCCGACACGACCAGACTAATCAGTTGCCAAAAGTTCGATGACAGCTTCTAGTTCATTAGTTTAGCTCACATGTCGCACTCCATTTCGTAATCGATATGTGAACATGTGCGACCTCTTTTCGAGCGTCGCCAATTCGATAAGGGTAGTAATTATAATACAGGAGGATGTGGGCAGGCCTGATAAGATTCGATTGTGGGCTTACATTTACATGCTGAAATTACTGACGTTTATTGCGTTAATATCATTCCGATGTCGCGAAAATAGATAATGCTACCGGGCTTTAGATCAATAAATCATGACAAATTAAATCAGTGTCATAGTGATTCTATTTTAAGATCGACGGAAACTTTTAGTAGAATTGCATTATATGGTTAGTATTCACAATACATAAAACAGTAGTTACTACCACCCAATTCAAATTATATCAATAACTTTACACATAACTCGGGTTACCGAGGAAAAAGCTGTCTATAGTAAAAGGCGACTAAAAGGATTAAAGAAAGGAAACCTGAACAAAAGCCAGGACGGTCCTCTTGGCTTCCACGGCAGATAATGCGCAAGCCAATTATTGATGAATCGGGGAGATCGCGGGCCTAAGTAGGAAGTTCCTGCCCCTTAGGAGACATGGTAAGAGGGGGATGAGAAGAAGCCCAGAGGAAAGAGAAACATAAGAATTTAAGAGAGCAAAAAAACCTTAGAAATGTTATTAAAAGAAGTACATGCTGCAAATCGAAAGCACTTAGACAAGATGTAAATAAAGATCCTTAGGGGCTGGGCTATGAGATTCTTTTACTTAAATTAGGGTTACAGTCACCAACTCCATTAATAAATGCAAGGGAAATGGAAAGAATAGTGGATGCCACCTGGTAAGACCAAGAAAAGTGTATCGCGCTCCTGAGGAGAAAGTACCACTGAAAGGAAATTACAGCCAGCCACAAAGCACAATAAAAAGCAAAAAATCATCTTGGCCAGATAGCGACCCTTTAAGTGCTGAACCTGATTACACAAATCTGCTCCAGCTGCTCCTAAAGATGTATAATTGGTGTCTAGACAAGGGTGTACTTCCTGAAGAGTGGAAACTGCATCAGCAGGAAGAAAGGGAACCTACAGGCCGCTGCGCATATTGAACGCAATTTTGGAGCTTGTGAAAAAACTAAAGTGATTAAAATGGCGTATGAAAATGACTGGGCTGGCAAAGACAGAGTACGGATTCGGATCAGACCGCTCCGAAATAGGCGCTAGAAGACGAATCTCTACACTAGTATGGGAGCGAGTAGGAAGGGAAATGATCCTCATAAAGGACACTGTTAAATACATGGCCAAAACTATCGTACTGGACCTAGATACCAGATACAAGCAGCTTTTCATCTGATAATAGAAGATTTTTTTTTGACAATCACACACGGCCTCCTTTGGTTCAGCGAGTTGTGGGCCAAGAGTGGTCCTTTGACCTGTTAGCTCAAAACAAAACCAAGTATAAGACTTTAAACGAGCATCGGTGGAGATGTAGTGAGAAAGAAGCTAAAAAGTTCACAGTTCGTGGTAAGACCGTTGGGAGAACAAGACAAGAGGCAGATCGGAATAATAGAAAACCTGCGGAATTCCCTGAATCGCAAGTTCGAAGAAACTAACTACTGCCTCGCACATTTCCTCACGATTACTTCAATGCATATCTGCATAAGATGGAGTCCGGCATGCTGATAGAAAGACTCTAATCACGACGTCATCAACCACTGTATACGTCGAGAGACTTTAATACAGTCTGGTGTTAAACCTTTTTAGCCAAACTTTCAGCATTTGATCTTGATCATTCTTTTCTTACTTGGCTTAGAAGTTTCCTTTCTGACTGCCCTATTCATGTTTTTTTGGACAATATTATCTCACACACACAATCCGGTCTGCCTTAGGGCTCTGTTTCCAAAGGACAGCTATATTTTTCGTAACACCATCTATTTTTTATATATATCTTGTGTCTATGTCTTAAATGAAAAGTTTGGGCACGAGTTAAAAAGTATTAAGCAAGGATAAAACTTTTGCCACTTTTGAGCTAAAGATTTCTATGATACGCACTCTCCGGAAAACTGCATGGTCGAGTTGGAGCTAGCTTGGCCTGACTGTAGGCCGCAGTTTTAAGGCAAAAAGTGCACCGAACATTTCACTCAACCTTCTAATTCCTTTTCTCTCCCATTTCTATTTTCTTTCTGCCAAGGCAGTGTACGACATCATATGGTATTCCCTGATACTAAGCTTGACCCAAAAATAAAATTTAAACTGATTTAGTGTGTTCTGGGACCTTCTAAAATATGATGAACTCATTTAAATTCACGACACTAGTATTCGAGATAAAATTAATGAATTACTACATTCCAGTCATCGTTAAGGCTAGGGTGTTTTCGGGATCTGGACTAATATTCATAGGTATCACTTCTCATTTGTCAGTTAGGACTCGATGTTGTTTTCGTTTGGAAGTCATGCAGAACCTTATGCTAACGAAATTACATTCTCGCCCGCGATATGCTAAATATTACAGGCGTTTATGGTATAGTGAACGTTCTAGCGCTAAATCCTTTTCTAAGTTCAGCGCCAACATTTTTGCATAAACACAAAACGTATATTACTTGGGCTCGGGTATAGATTGCGCTTAGGAAATATGATGAACACTAGAATTATTATATTACTGCAGAAAAAATCTTTTAATTGCGTTAGATATAATGTTTTGCTAACTGTCATATTTACATCAACAACAAAAAAATAAATATAATTCTTCGAGATTTGAACCCTTCTCCACTTGCTGGTATCTAGAAAAAGTTCTATGTAAACTGAAAAACTTAGGAATGCAAAAATAATTAAAAGCTAATTATAGACTGTAAAAAGTTTGATCGTGTCTATGTTTTCAACAATCAATGCAGAAATGCAGTTCACTTGTCTAAATTAAAATGATCGCCTCAAACAAAACTAAAACTATACAGTAAAAGTTTTAAACTCGCTTATCCAACGAAATTGTGAGTTGGCACGAATACAAACTTTTCCACTGCTCTTTTGGTGTACATCTCTATTCCTATAAAAGTTAGTTTTTATTACGACTTCGTTTTTTATTTACCCTCTGCCTCTGCGTATTATTGAGTTTTTCATTTACTTTAGTCATACGATTCCACATCTACTCTAAAACGAAAAAGATTTCGTTATAGCTTTTCCTGTGTAAACTTCGTGAGTTCCAATTTATAATCCACATATATTTTTTTCACATTGAAAGATACTTACTTGGAGAAAACTCGGGCTGGATAAAAATAACTTATTTTCCTTCAATTACTGCATCCCACACTGGATATAAAAAATTCCAGTTGAGAACGTCAAGTGGGAATTTATTCGAAAATTTCTAATGAAACTTTTACCTTGTTTTTCATACTTTCGCTTTTGCTTCTTAGAAAAGAAAAAAAATACAGTCACAACATTTATGAAAGAAGTCGGGCAAAGCTTATTTTTATGGTAAGGTTGTTATTTTCAGTTTTTGACTGATATCACCGTTTATCAATATCCACCAGACCATATATTGCAAAAATAAAATAGAATAAAAGATACATTACTTTTCTTTAATACTGAAGTTTCAAATGCGCAAAGGCAATTGCGAGTGGAGGCGGTGAACCTCCTTTCCTAAAATTAATGGCCATTCTTCCGATTTCTTTTCTAACATTTACAAGTTCTCGAAATGCAATAATATGCCCCAAGAGAGAAATAAAATGCATCATATCGCATTATTGGAAAGATAAATTCTCTTAACGAACTGAAAAAGTAATTTATGGCCTCATGGCTGGAATACGTAACGACCTGATACGAATACGATAAGCAATTTGCTCAGTTTACACTGCAGCACAGAAATTTAGCAGATAATTTCAAATTTGTCCTCCAATTTGTGTGGAAATTTGAGTAGTTTTCTTTTTAATAACTCAACTCAAGAAATTGAAAAAAAAAAATTAATCAGACTATTGCTTGTTATCTTTGTAAAGTTGTGGGAAAAACTCAAATTTTAGGAGTAATGAATGATTTTTTTTCGTTATAAGTATCTACCCTAATATATATAAAGCAAAGAAGAAATAATAATAAGAAAAGACTCATTAATAGCTGTCTCCAAAATGACAAGAATGAATATAGTAAGTTTCTTACGGCTTAGTGTTGATAAAGCCCAACCTACATAAGAGCAGTAAGTAAAAAGGAGAAGATTAATTTCAAATGCATTCTTCAGAAAGCTGAAGAGATCAAACATATATGCGCGTCAGCTGGCGGCTGTCACATTTCGCAAACACAAGAATCTGAGATCTAAGTGTTGAAATACACCACTACATCAACATTGACCAACAGATTGCATATAAAATTCCCATTGCCTGCCGAACACATTGAATTTGTCCAACAGACGCGTATATATATATACAACCCATACACAAAAATTAAGAAGCAGGCATTAATATTTACATTGTGAACAGCGCGGCTCATATCGCGGCTGGGCGTCTCGCTGAACCGTCAGCTTGGTGAGATGAATTATTACCTCACGCAAATGCTGACGAAACACGGGCACTTTCGGACCTTCCTTCATAGGATAGGGAACGTGCCGGATGCTGCCTGTGTCTACTGTGACTCCCCTTCGGACTCCGCTCTCCACACATTCTTTGAAAATGAAAGATGGAGAGCGGTGGAGGAAATCCACGGTAGCATATATTATGCTACAGATCGAGGAAGAGTGGGCGAGGGGAGGGTTGCCTCTTGTGCCGGCAATCCTCAAGCAAAAGGAAAGGGACGCTAGTCTTATGCGCCTGGCGGGATGTGGGATTGGCGTTCCTCTGGGGGAAGGGGGATTGGTAGGAAGGGGCACTGATCTGCCGTGCCGGACTTGCATCGCTCTCCTCTGGATTCTAGCTTGGGGGCCTTAGGGAGGAGGGATTCCTCGGTGGACTATGGGCCCCTCTCTGGAGGACGAGGTGCGCTGACCCTGTACTTCCTGGAGAAACGGGAGGCTGGCACTCCTCTTAAGGGAAAAGCCTCGTCCTGCGTTGGACTGGGGGAGCTCGGAGAGCCCAAATAAAGGGCCGCTGTCCCGAAGTAATGTCTAACGACGGTTCCGGGGTGACTGTCAAAAGAAAAGAGGAGGGGGGGGTAGAAATATCTTTTCACAGCCAAGTTTACTTAAAATATTTGATAAGAAACCTGAAATAAGTTCTAAACTAAATTACGAGAAATCAGTTAATATGCATATTTTATTCATAATTGAGGAATAAAATATATTTTATTATTGTTTATATTCACGCACGCTGTTGTTTTCTTTTTGTTTAAAATTGTTTAATTTTTTATTGTGGGACGCCGTGAGAATAAAATCATTTTGGGATCAATTAAACTTAAAAAGTTGTTTTGGTCCCCAGGTCCCAGTACCCAAAAAAGATAAGTCTACTACAGCTATGGTAAATATGCACATGTAGTGTAAAATGTGAGTGGTGTTGAAAAATGCTTCAAAGATTTCGCTTAGGGAAGTGCGCTTATTTAGTTCTTATTTCTTGGGTCTGCTGTAGTGTAAGCAAAATAATTACGATTTCGTTTCGTCGGTGGTGAAGCGGTAGTGCACCCGTGAGTTGGTGACTTAGCTTTGCCCGCTGAAAATGTTCTACCTTATTTCCTTATTTATTAATAAAAAAAGAACATTTTCAATGTGCCACTTAGGTGAAAAATACGTCTTTAATATTAAACAAAAGAGATGAAATCGGTAACGTTATAAGGGGGGTCGGTCGCCGGTATCGTATGCTGTTAAATTAGACGCTTCGAGAAGTAAACTCTAGTGCCATGCATAGAAGTAAAATTTGGTTAATAATATTATGTGCGATTTCGAAAGTGATATAACGCAGGAAATCCCCAAAACACTTTTTAAATAAGACTTAAATAAGCGACGCAAGCGGTAAGAATGGATAAATTTGCATTTAAAAACCTGTATGCGTATAGCTATAGAGTGTAGTCTGTGGTATGATACCCAATCTCCAACCTCAAGCAATAGAGGTAAATCGTGTACCTGGCCAGCGTTAGCGCGATTCTGGTCAAGCAGTTTACACCATTGCTGATCCTTGGCCCCAGCAGAAATGACGTTCTGGTGATGCCGTATTACGGATGGACCAGCCTGCGCATGTGGAGCAGAATACCTTCCAGACCGCAGAGTGGGAAAACTCGCTGTCGACTGTTTATAATAATCATAATAAATGTAATTTGAGCATAAACAATTTTCTTTATACCATTTGGAAGCTAATTATTTATATTGAAGGAATTAAGAATCACTTAGTCTAACTAATATAATAAATAATGAAATGAATAGTTTTTTAATAAGTATAGAATACTAAATTCTCATTAGATATTTGCACAGCATCATATTGTAGGAGTATTACTATAAATTCTGAACTTTTAAGTTCCGTCCTTAACATTTGAAACGTCTAATTCTTCCGACTGGTATAATTGTGGCCGGAACCGGGTATGTTCCAGTAAAAAGAGGAGAGATCTTGGAGAGACGACATAAAAACTATACATACAAGAGTTTTAAAATTTTAATTGATGTAAGGAAGGAAAATAATTACATAAGGGAAATACCATTGGTACAAACTTACCTAGGAACTAAGAATCATACATAAACGCATGTAAAATTTTCTTGATAATTAATCAATCGGTTAACCTTACAGTGTTCTGCTAGGTCTTGCCTCGATGACGAAAGGGTGAAGACAGCTCGTTATGTTGGTATCACTCACAGCTATAAAATTACAGGGAATCAGCCCAGAGATTTCGTTAGAGCCATGTCCATTAAAATAGCGTTAGGCATGCAGCATCAGGTCGGTGCGCCAGGGAATCAATTTTGGAAGTAATCGGGTCATCGCCAATGAGCTTGACAATTTTTTTTGGGCTTTGTCTAACGCGAGCCATTACTAAGTATAACTATGTGAATTTTCGACTCTCAACAACACATAATCTCTGAGAAACATCAGAAGTACGAATGTATTTCCCCGAAGTCATTTATAACTGGGATAGTTAAACGAAAATTATTCATATAATGATCCACAAACTTACGGCTAAATATATTCATAAACTAAAAGTTTATTTAATATTATTTCGAGTGGAATGGGAACGACCGCTGTTTTTTTAATTTGAATTCGTCAGCATCTGAGCTTATACCAAAGAGTTGAGATATTTGCATCAGTTATGTTGTCTTCCGTAATAATAGCAAAATCAAATGCTTAGGCAAGTTCTCTACTATAGATCTCATCTTGGTAAACCATATATCAGTAATCTGGTTCTTCAGGTACTAATATTCAGTAATTATAGCCACTGCACCTCAATTTTTAAGAACCATTTAAATGCTGAATGGATATCAAAATTCCACTTGATCCGACTCATCGCCTTCTCAACATACATTTCTAATATCACATACTTACAAAAACCAGACGGTAAAGATTGGTAATTCGAAAAAAAAGCAACTTGGAACTTTAAATAGCTCAAAATTTTTATATGCCCCGAAGTAGTAACTCCCAAACGCAAACCGTAGATTTTCGTTGATAGAGGAAAAGACAACGAATCAAATCCTTTGCGATTGTGAGACTATTGCAGAATTATGACATATGGACTTGTATTTGCTAAGCCTAGCTATCATGAGCAAATAAGGTATTGCAGTATTGCCTATTATTTGGGATACTTGGATCTCTTAGATAACCGTTTTTCGTTACATTCTTATTATACGGCTCCTTTCATTTAATTAATTAATGTCAGTAGCATTTCATGCCAAGCTATTGACAAGCCTTAACATTTTACACCCATCAGCGTGAACGAAGGCGGAAAACCCCTACAAGGGAATGAGAACTTACTTGGATACCAAAAGCTAAAGTAATTATGTCAACGTAAATTGTACTTTGCACAACATCCAAATTCCGGAGTTGATGAACTTGCAACATTTGTCAGGTTAAAATATTGCGTAATTTCCGCTCTACCAAAATTCCTTCTGGCTAAACTCTCTTATATGTACAACCTTTATGTTTTCTATATTCAGTGCTTATTACCTAAGAGTTTCTCAAACACTAACCGCAGACTTTGGACGCCCATTTATAATTTATTACCCAACGGTAAATTAATAAGTTTCTAAATGGCATGGTACCCATTTGTTTTTGTCACATTAATTCCCTTGAAATTTATCAGGGATAATAAGGAAAATATTTAGCCTACACGCCCACTTTGCAGCAATTCTGTGGAAATCCTGTTAAGAGACTTCATTTGCAAAAACTAAGGCAAAAATTTTGATCTGCTTGACTTGCTTTCACTCATTTCTATTATTTACTCCGTTTTTGTCACGCAGATAGCTCCCTTGCAATTGATATATGTTCATAAATAATGGAGTGTAAGCGTCATAAACGTGGATATTCTAAGTGAGCTGCCGTTACCTAATGCCAATCAAGTCTTAAAAGGGATTTAAAATGAAAAATATGACGAAGGCCCTTTGTGTACTTAGTTGATAAATTTTTAAAATTACGACCATATCCTCAAACAAAAATCGCAATTTGTAAAAGCATCTTCCATACTGAAATAAAACAAGATAAAAGCTACCTTCTAAAAATTACTGCAAATCTTATTTACTATAATGTTTTCAAAAATTCAACATGTCGGAAGTTGTAATAAAATTTCTCCATTCAAAATTCACTCAGCAGGGGGTGCCATTAACCCAACTCATGTACACGAAACAGAGTGTTTCCAAATTTGTGTCGTTTCAGGAATCCAGTTGGTTTTGTATCTCCTTGAAGATATTATAGCGACATAATTCAACCACTGATAAGAATTAAACCGGCAGCAAATTTAACGCTTAAGTACTCACTAGATAGATGTGCTTGATTAGGGAATTAATTTAACCTGCTCTACTCTACCATGATTACAATTTTAACGCAACTATTGTTTAAGAGTGTGCTGTTCGAAAAGTGCTCAAAGTTATACAAGTAATATGTCTTGTATCTTTTCTAGAATTCCGAAATTTGACATGAAAATCTACTTAGCAGGTGTTATGGCTTTCAGGAAGATACCATGTTATACAAATTGCACTCCCATGGAAAAATGAATTAGAGGTAAAAGCAACTTACAAGTTATATTAATCCTTTTACTGCTGTGAGCCGATATATCCACTTTGTTAGAAGCTTATCTCTTGGTAGTAGTAAGCGGGTTTCAAACATAACAAATATTGTAAGCACACAGTTTTTTCTTTCTTTGAATTGTTACATTTCTCAGCTTCTTATAACAACTAGAAGCATTTACCAATAGTTATTCAGATAGAAAGAGTTGGTTGACATGGTGCCTCTTAATGAGCAAGGAAGCGCAGTAGGAGTACAATAGAAGTTAGAAATTTAGCACTAGAACTTATGTAATGAAAACTTGTTTTGTTTCATTTCATTAGGGTCCAAAGAGTTCTAGAATATAAACCTATGGGCAAAATTCAGAACAAACCAAGTAGTACTGTTAATCTTGAAGGGATAGTACATTAAAGAACATGCCTAACATAGGGCAGACGAACTTAATAACATGGTAAGATGAGATGAAAGACATTATTAGACATAATTAATAATAATAAAACTACGTCGAGATAAATCTGAGACTCAAATATATCGAAAGCGGTTAGGGAGAGAATGACTGACGCAATCAATAAGGAATAAAGTAGGGCTATTTCGGGTCTGTAACTGGTGGCATCATTAAATCGATCAAGAGTCTCCTTGGTATCAAGCATATTCCAATTATAAGCCATCACTAACTAAGTAAAAAATCTGTGAGGCCGTCCTTCCGCGAAATCAGAAATCAATACATTTTAGAAAGATAATAGTCTCCATTTTGACATAGAAGATTTTGCGGCCAACGCATCCGAAAGTATATGGAAAGGATAGCATAGCAGCAGGGACATGGAGCACATGTAGTAAGAAGCGTGGTTCTACTCGAAACTTAAATTTTGCTTTCAATTAGCAACAGCAACAAGTTAGAAGTTTTTTTAATTCCCCTTTGTGTTTACTTCATAAGTTCAAGTGAGATGAGATCAAAATGTTAAGAGCAGAAATAGTCACAAAGAAATCTGAAAACAGAAATGCCACGCCAATAGGCGAGTTGATTAAGGTACAGTTCTACAGGTTTGCTTCTCTGTGGGCGCGGTCTTTTACTGCAAATAAAACGATAATTTGGTTGGGTACCAGTGGTTAAGGTCATTCTACTAAGGGGAATTGTATTTGCGAAGCTACTGTGATGTTTCACAGTAAAATCTCATGCTACAAAAATTGTGGATTAACTTGCAAACTTGTTAGGTTGTTGTTGTAAAGCACCTTGCCCACACATGTGTCCCACAGGGCTCCCATATTTCAGTCAATGTATCATTAATCATTCCCTTTGCTGATTTAAGATATTTTGTAAAATGTATTTATTTCGTCATAACTTTTCTTTTTCAAGTGCATAGAATACAATTTGCACAGTGCACATGCTTTAAAAAAAGCTAAGTCTAGTTTTAGCCTATGAGTGGGAATCATGCTGCACTGTGCCGTAAAGAAAATATTATTTATAACACGGACTCAGTGAGTAGAATTTTGGTAATCGAGTTGTGCAATCGGAAGTTATTTCACTGTCGAAATTTTTAGTAAAAGTTAGTTAATGAAAAGTTGCAATAATAAAGTTTGATATCAGTGCGCGGAAGTTGTTTTTCTTCTACCGCATCCACTAATTTATAAATAATTCTTAACTTCCTCTTCCCCAAAATTTCCTTTCAACTAAGCCGCACTATGTATCAGGGTTTCGCACTGATCTTTGGCAATAACTTGAAAAAAGGAAGAAAACCAGGCTCATGCGAGAATTGTGTAGGAAAAGCGAATAAGCCATGTGGTCACAAAAATTTTTGGTCAAAATAGGGACTACTCTTGAATCAAGCCATCATTCATTATAGCTGAGAGAAAGCTCCAGATTGAAGTCTTTCATCGCCGCCATGAGCTTTTGAAGTCCTAGAAATGCGTCCAACATGCGACGGTTCTCATCACTGAGACTCAGACATTCTGGAGGAACAAATATGTTGGGAAATAGAACTCTATGTAAAATATACGCAAGTTGAGTTAAGCACTATGCCTGTTATTCCGCGCTACCACCAACTCTTTATGCTCTTATAACGAGTATCTTTCCATTTTGGGGGAGGAAAATAAAAGAGAGTCTGTGAGCTACGCAAACATCTGACTCTCCTCCTTTAAAGAACATTTCTCTATCAACATAGAAATTAACCCATGTTCAGTCAATTCTCAAAAAGAGATTACTAATTACGGTCCCTCTAATTATAAATCGATAGTAACATTTTCCAAACACTTGTTAACATGCAACTAACGAAATTCTTTCAAACAAACAGTCAATTCATTAGAGCCAACTATGACTCCTGAGGTGCAGGTGGAGGAATGAAATACCACTTGATATCATCAAGCGTTAGTGCCATTAATGCATCATGTTATAAACAAAATTCACTTTCAATTTTATCCCTAATGAGCTGCGTACTATCTCTTAAGAAATTCGTCCCACAGCCGCCTGTATGCAAAAGGGGTCCAGATTTCCCATAATTTATCGCTCTGTAGCAGACCTGGGCGTTTTTCAATCTATTACGATTAACAGTTAATCGATTAAATTTGTCGATCATGTAAAACGATTGAATTCAATTGCAGATCCACGATTAATAAATTGAAGGTTCAATCGTTTTTCGGCATTACAGAATCAATCGATTGAAATTAATCGCAGATTGATTCGATTGATTAATCGAGTTTCGCTGTAATTTTGCAATCGATTGAAAAATTTAATCGATTGGCGCTCAGATCTGCTGTGTAGTAGCAAGCTTCGTAAGGTGGTTATTATCTAAAAGAATTGTAAGGCAATTTGAATTTTCATAGTGAGGTAAATCGGAACTCTTGAGGTAATCTCAAACTCTAACTAAGCTATCATTATCCAAAAATGCGTTGAGATTACGAGTTTGGCTTGCCTTTGACAGGTAATATTTTTTAAATACTGACTGCACTGTTTTTCAACAGTACATCGAGTATTATCTATTTCCTCTACAGTTAGTTGATTTCCAATTCTTTGAGATTTAGGGGTTCTAATGTTATATATAAATCTTTTACAATAGGCGACAACAGCTATTAATTTAGTTAAATTCGAAAAGCTTTCTAAACAGTATTGTGTTGGTTCGAAGGACCAAAAAATATTCAAGAAACTTTTTTGAGGACACCCAGATAGTGGTACTATCTTCGAAATAATTTAAAATTCGATCAAAGGTGCACCGATCAGCAGTTCAATTGCTGCAATCTGTTGACACGAAGGGGTTGACGACCCACGTCGCGATTTCTGTGTTGACTCAAGGATTGGTGACGTGCGCAGTAACTTTTATGTTAATTCAGGGAATGATGACCTGCGCTGCAACAATTCGTGTTCATAATTCAAAGATAACATCAATATCTAACGAATGTTCGAATGTATACCTTCATAGTTTCGATGACCCGAGGATTGTTAAATTAGACAGGCGAAGGTTTTTCACAGAGTATGGCATTTTGACTTTTTAATCCATTTCACTTATTTATATTAAAAGTTTACTTCCTAACTGATCCATTTGTGTTATTTCTAATCTCTGTACCATAAATATCGGAGTGGCATAAGACTCGGTATAATCTTCCAAACTTTTCTCAGTTTTTATTAACCTCATTTACAAATCAATTCACAGGCTTTTTAATAACAGAATCTGTGATTTTACGCACTAATTTGAATCAATTATAGTTGCTCGTAGAAATTTTGCTGATAATATTCGGGTTCAGACAATTTATTCATTTTACGACGTTGTTAAGTTTCACGCATTCAAAATTCAAAGCTGCTGTGCTCTAAATTCCCCAACAACATCACCTCATATAATTTGAGCACCTTGTACATTGAAATATCCAACGATTTTACTGGATATATGAAACTTTCTGTATCGCAGAGTTTGATTTAGCATTCTAGAATCTAGGCAAACTGGTTTGATTTTTAACACCCACAGTAAGCCTTCTGTAATTGATTCCTTTGGACCTTTCTAGCTCTTTGTAATACACAGTAAGGTTTCTCGATGCGAATACCCTTCTTAAAAGTTTCCTTGAAACCAAAGCACTTTTCTCCTTAGCTTTTGATTTTAACTGGTAACTGGCTTCGCGTGTAGAAGTTATTAACTTTTAGGCTACGTTGATAAAAGCTTCAGGTTAGCACAAAAGTATGTGGAGCTCTATTCGAAGCCCTCCCACCTAAATGCGATGCAATTCCAATAAAAACACGTAATAGTGAGCCCAAAAATACTTTTTTATCCTACAGTACAATGTCAAAACTGATATACTTCTTCCTGGACATACAAAACATCTCCTTAGATATAATGGCAGAAACTTAAAAGAAAAAGCTAGAAGTATTTCACGACGATCCTTCAGTGTAGGTTAGGTTTACCAACCAAAGATATGGACGAGTTTAAAATTCTATTCAGTTTTCGAGAGTCCTACAGAATCTCAACAAAATCTTTTTCAACTAAAAACCCTCATTCAAAGGAAACTTATTATAAAAAATGAAAGCTCCGACGTTTTCTACAAAAGGGATAAACTTTTCTTAAAATTTAGAAAAGCAAATATTCACACAAAGTCATGTCATTCACGCTCCTTTCAAAAGGCAATTTCCTTCATCCAAGGGAAGTACCTAAAACTCACCCAAATTATATTACCATGAAATTTTAAATTTCACTTCAAGTCACTTGATTTCACAAGAGAATTCTATAATGAAGCACTTTGTGGCGACATTTACGAACAAGGCCTGGCATGACACTTTCTACATATACATGTTCGAAATTTGAATGCAATACAATTTCTAGCAGTTAAGACACAAAAGGCAATGTGTTGATGTAATATAGACCGCCAAGGACAGCTTTTTCACAAAAGCGGAAAATAACTTTTAATTTCAGCACTCCCACCTAAATCCTTTGATAAAAAGAAGTAAGAAATTTTACCTAGAGTATTATAAACCAACTTCCTTCTTACTAGTCTCCCTCTTTTAATTCTATTGAGTGTAAAAAGTTTCGTAGCAAAAATTCGTAAATGGAAAGGCAAATACTCCCACACTGTTTCCTATTTAAATTTTGGCTCTAACAGGGGCTTTACTGGACCACGACAAGTCCTTGGTAGGGATCTATTGTGCATGTGACATTATTGTGAAACATCGGTTGAGGATGAAATTCAAGAACTGAGGCAAATCTTTCTATTCTTTCTAATCTATTCGCAAACATTTTGCACTAGGACTGTTTCTAGACCTTTCAGTGGGCACTATGTGATAGCGTACAACTTAAATAAGGTAGTCTTAACGAGCATTTCTTGCAGATTCTCTTTAATGGAGAATAAGACAGAGACTCACATTCTTTTGAAAGACTCTATAAACTTCAAAATATCGAAAACGTCACGATCTAACCAGGTTAGATTCTTGTTAAACAGCAACCCAAAGGTTCACACCATCTTATAATAGATTATTATATAATTAATACTCCATAATACTGTATCAAGGAGTCTGGAGAAATTTGAAAGGTTCGTAGTAGCCTGTAGAAGACTTTGTAACAGTAAATACTGTTACCGGACGGGGAAAACAGAATTTTACTGGAGGCACAATTTCCAGGAAGCTATGCCTCGAAGTAATCTTGGACTGTGCGTAGTCGCATGGTCATGGGATTAGATCGGGATGTGGCGGAAAAAATGGTTTCTTTGGAGGTAATGAAGTCGACCATAGGCAGCTTCACGCTCTGCAAATCTCCGGCCCTAGATTGGATACTCCCTTTCTCACTGCTGTGAGACAAAGAGGCTATTATACCGTGGCTTCGGGACATATTTATCACCGGTTAAGTGGAGGGAAACAAAGAGAAAGGAGATTATGCCGAAGCGCAAACTGTTAGGCCGATCAGTCTGACAACATTTCTATTGAAAACAATGGAAAGAGGTCTTTTGGACTCCCTGGAGTATACTACGCTGAAGAAACATCCCTTAAATGCAAGCCAGCACGCATATGAGTATTGCAAATCAACAAAATCTACGCTTCACCAGTTGGTAAAAGTGGCAGGGTAGAAACTGAATTCAGGAGGCATTGCTATGGCCACGTTGATGGACACCGAAGGTGCCTTCGGCAAAGTTCAGTATGGAAAACTAGAAAATACCTTGATGGGTGGACAACATGTTGAGTGACAGGGCAATCGGGCCTAAACACACTGGAATAGTTCACCCAGCACTGAAACTGGTTTTGATCTTTTGCATCGAAAGCGCACTGGGTGAAAACCAGGAGGAATTTTTGTGTACATGAAAGGCTTTCGCTGGTATTGGTGTATGGAAGTCAGGAATGACCGCTGCTCTTGAAAAAAAATGTTTAGCTGACGAAAAGAAGAAGCATTCTGTGCATAAGTGTTAGTTTTCAACTCTCATTCACCCGGCTTGGCTGCGGTTGAAAATTTGCCGAGGTAGAATAACGCGCCCTTCCCTCCTTTGCCTAGAAAAGCCGGTTTTCAACCGCCTAATTCACGCAGTGTGTTCAGGCCCATCAGGATTTAGACCGGTTACGCGAGTGTTCGGAAAAGGGACCTTTTTATGCAATGTCTCAGTTGGCTTCATACTCTCCACACTTTAAGGCATGAGTGTTCATGTACAAGTCCATGCCCACGAATGCTAATTTCGTGAAGAATACTCTCCGAGTGGTGGAAAGATGGTGCGAAGGGCGAGGGTCTCACTATCCACGCGACCAACATTGAAACGAAAGTCTTCACTAGGAATGCAAAGGATTTGGAAATTGCACCAATTAAAAGAGATGGATTCGAACTTCAAACATCGGCACGGAATTCGAATGTTAAAATTAATGGGTGAAAAATTATCTAGTAACCATGAAGCCTTTAAACCATTTTTTAATAAATTACGCGAATTGATCATAGAGGACAATTTCACTCCGGAACAAATCTATAACGCCGACGAGCCTGGCCTTTTCTTTCATCTTCTTCCAGACAAAACACTTGTTTTTTTTCAGAGAAGAGTTGGCTAGTGGAGGAGAAAGCAGGCGAGAAAGAGTTACAGGTTAAAGGCTTCCACTCGCACCATTAAAATCAAATCACTTGGTGTAGGAAAACAACGAGTTACATGTCATGCGTAATACGTGCAAAAGTATAAATCAATTACATTACCACATTTTCAGACTTTCCATATAAAACTAATATCATATTCTAATTCTAATTATTTGTTCTAACTTTAAATTGCAAAGTAATGTCTAGACAAGTGCAGGTAAATTCTTAACATTTGAGAAAATAAGCAGGTAAAATTGAAGACGTAATCTCTCGATAAAATTTTTGAAGGCGAGAAAATATCGTAAGTCAATCATTTCTGAGTAGATACTTTAATAAAACAGTCAAAGGGTTTAAATTTATTTGTAACTAGCTTTTGCCCGCGACTTCGTCTGCGTGAAATAGTTACTTTGGGTAGTCTTTTTTTGTTTTTAGAATACTAATGTTGCAAATAATGCAAATACAAACTAACTGCAAACTGCTGTGATTTATTGTAAATATCTTATTTTAACAGATTTTTATAAACTACGTTTTTTGTTTTTCCATCCTTCGAGCTCTGCTAGAACTACGCGCTAGATCAGATTTGCGTTTTGCGAGGCATATCAGAAGCATAAATAATATGTCGAAATAATAAAAATAAGCAAAATACCTACCAAAAAGCCGGAAGAACTTTATATTAAACAAAACTACTGTATTTTAAGGAAGAACGTTAACGAAAGCAAAAAATCTGGTAAGCAAATCGAAATCGTTGCAGCGCAAAATTTTAATATTCACATACATGCGACACACTCGTCTGCCCTCACGTATCTGTCCGTTCGGGTAGCCACACTTAGTGATGCTTCCCTCACCACCCTGCACCGCGCCGCCGCCGAGTCACAGCCGCCCTTCGAGGAGAGAACTAAAGGAGATGACATGTAAAGAAAAAAGCGTGGCCACTCTCAAATTCAGAACTGTTGCCAGGGTCGGCGTTAAAAAAATGTCATTTTTGAAGTCTTCCTACGAACTGTTGTCGGGAATTTGCAACTTTTGTAACTACGCCACTGCGTCAGACCCCCCAAGAAATTTGGCAATATAACAAAACCATCTTCTTGCAATATTATTTAGAAATTTTCCTGAAATAATAACTAATCTGATCATGTTACTGCAACTATTTCATAAAATAATTTTCTGTCTACCTTCTTTTTTACAAATTTCTCTGCAACTTTGACAGCGAAGACCCCCCACAAGAAGAGAGAGTATGAGATTTTTGGCTACGCTCTCATTCGTACATTTTAGTATAGAATGCCATCTCCTTTAGTTCTCTCCTCGAAGCAGCCGCCGCGTACATTGTGTATGGCGCATGGCGAGTCCCGCGCTCGCGAAGCTTATATGTTTAGACGACAAATGTTTAAGTATTCTGTTTTTCCACACATGTCTCGGGTGCATTTCCTTAACATGTATATCTCTCCGATAAATATAGTAAGCATAGATAGATTTTTTTGGACTTCCATACGAACTTTCATCCCCTATTTCACCCCCATGTAGGTCCAAATTTCAAAAACGCTTAAAAAAGGTTTATTTATTTCTTATCACGGCCTAAATACCAAGTTTCTTGGTTCTATCTTCAATAATGACGGACTCCCATACAAACTTTCATCCCCTATTTCACCCCCATGCAGGTAAAAATTTCAAAAACGTTTGAAAAAAAGTTTATTTCTTTCTTATCACGCGCCTAAATACAAAGTTTCATGGTCTTATCTTCAATAATGACGGACTCCCATACAAACTTTCGTCCCCTACTTCACCCCCTTCGCGACAAAAGGTAGCCTATGTCCTTCTCCAAGGTCTAATCTATCCCTGTACCAAATTTCATCAAAATCGGTTCAGCGGTTTAGGCGTGAAAGCGTAACAGACAGACAGAGTTACTTTCTCATTTATAATATTAGTATGGATATGGATTATATCTTGTTTTATTTGGTCCGGGGAAATTTATCCTAACTCGCGCAACCTTCATGCTTTTAGATGCTTTAACAATCCAGTAATCTATGATTCCAGTACAAATGCATGCATGGCAGGGGATATTTTCGATGGATGGTTCGAAAATCACTTTGTACCTAAGGTAATTACAGCTAATGAATTTTTAGTTTGTTTAACTTTACGTGCTTCTGAACTTACAGGTCTCAAACTTCATGCAAGCTAACAACTTATCCCCCCAAAGCTCTTCTGATATTGGATAACGCTGCATGTTATACTTTTGTTGGAAGGTTGTCAGGTAACAATGAAGGGATAACAGTAATGTTCCTTCCATAAAATGTGACTGCACACATCCAGCTAATGGATATGAACGTTATTAATTTAACAAAAATTGAGTACAAGAAGCTTTTACTATTTGAAGTCTTGTCCTGCTCTGAAAGTGTTATAGCAATACGATGCAGAGCATTACACTGAGATATGCAGTACAATTTCCTTCTCTAACTTTTTCACATGTCGACGCTGCATCAATCAAGAAATGCTGGAACGAGATTTTCCCGAAGCAATTTAACTGGGACAATGACGATTGCATTCCTCTCGAAAAGCTTAAAACACATTTGCTAGCAGAAAGAGGAAATATCGAATTCGCTTGGTGAAGTCGAAAACAACGAGAAGCTTTCTGATAACGAAATTTTAGAATGAATAAATCAAGATCAAACAACATTTCCGGAAAATGAGTTGAGTGAGGAAGGAGACAATAATCCAACTGAAATGTCTTCTAGTGTGGCGCATGGAACAGTATTACATTCAGTTAACATCCTGATTGGGTGGGTAGTGGAAAATCAGCTGCAATCACATTTTATTGACTCTTTGATTTAAATCAAATACTTGTCTAGGCTAAGCTTAGTCTAGGATTAATTAGCCTACACAGTTTTTTTGCAAAGTCTGCTTTTAATTCTGCAATTTTATTGAAACCTAAAGTTTCACACGATTCTTGCCTAACTTTCCCTAATTCGGCCGACCTGCTTCCATAAACTTCCACAACTAATTGTTAATAAACAAGTACTTTATATATTTTTTTTATTTACTACATGAAATTAGATTAGTAAAAAAAATAAGCTAAACCTTACTACATTGCAATTTCAGCTCGTTGAATTGGCAAAGGAAGGTGTACCCTCATCCTCGTGGTCTTCTCTCGATGATAGTCTTATCTCGTGCAGCTTCTGGCTTTGAAATTTATTTATTTTTACCCTCACTGTAGCGTTTTGATTTATTAATCACCAACTAAATTTTTTACTCAAACTCTTTTCACTATTAATTTTGTTATTAATTTTACTATATAACTGTAATTTGATAACTTTTGCTTCGACTACGTCTCTTCTGTCTCTAGAATGGGAAGAAGAAAGAAAAAGCCCCTGCGATGAACGGAAAAGGCAGCTCCAACCTCCACTTCCTTCTGCAATCCCCCTTTTTAATAATATCGAATCTTGAGGGTCAGTTTGAATACTGTTTTCAATATTGGCTAAGAAGACTAATCCCTATAATCCAACGTTTGCCATAATTGAATTACTTGTTAAAATAATTTCTTTTTATTTTTTCACTTTCCTTGTTTTATACAACTTTAAAATTCCTAGATTACACATTACAAGTACAAATACTATAAACATAATTTGAACAATCGTTTATTACTTAATATTGCTTTATTTATTTATTTCTATATTCCACTACTTCAAGAATCTGAGTTTTAAACGAGAACAAAATGTTGCATAAATTTGGTTTAGTTTTAATTCATTCTGCCAATAATTCAGCCGCGAATCCTTCCAAGTATTGCTGGAAGCGTTACACTAACACTTAAAAATGATAAAGCAAATCAAAATTCCTAGTTTTTTCTGTGAAAATTAAAAATTATATGTTTATGTGGAAATACTGCATAATTCTGAACAAAATATGTTACATTAGAGTAAAATTTGCAAATTTTATTTAGTATCCTACGATCTGAATTATTTGATGATGGTTTTAATTAATTCACAATATTGAGATTCTACTGTATTGGCCTGGCAAGACCAATCAGTGTGTACCCAACTAAGGGTTGACAGAAGGGTTAATGAGTGGATAATTAGTCAGTCAGTGATTATTACTATTGTTAAATTGTATCAAAAATTGATTGAGTAACTTTCCAAGGGATAATACAAGCTGCTATTCACATTATTTTTCTCTTGTAAAAGGCATTCAATTATTTCGACTAACATTCGACTGCAATTCACGCGAATAAAAATATTTCCTCAATAGGTATTATAAAATTGCTCAAATCAAAGCTATCTAAAAATAATCCAATCACAATCAATTCAATTATAAATCCCTTACTTTCCACTGAATTTTAATCTCACTTCTGCAAATATTTTCATCAGAAAGAAGACTGCACAAAAACATTTTCCAATTCTGTAGATAACTCAATTTCCAGGCTTTTATAAAATGCAATTTTATTTCCAAGACTCAAAGGTGAATACAGATTTCTGTTTTCCTCTATAATCTCACAGTGTAAAGCTTTTGAATAATAGGTATAGGATTAGTTACCTATTACAGAAACAATTTTTGTTTACCTGTTTGAGTTTTTCATGTTTTATAATGCTCTGTGTATTGTTTTGCACTCAAAAGGTTCAAATTCATAAGTTGTGCAATAATCCCTTTGATATTTTGCTGCTTTATCAGACTGAAAATTTAAAAAGCTATTTGCATTCAATATAATCGGAAATTTCAGTTCAGAGGATATTTTGTAGAAAACTGGTGACTGCTGACGTTGGTATTTGATTCAAAAGTAAGCTAGTAGAGAATTTTCCAACCGATGAACAAGCAACTGATGAATAAGTATAGAAACGATCAGTTGCATAAAAGAATTTAAAAAAAACTTTTTTGAAGCAATATACATAGAAAATATATGTACAAAAAAAGCCGAATCAATAAATGTAACTTCCAAACATTAATGAGGAGAAAATAATGTTTTATTCTGACCGAATGAGATTGATATGTGCTTTCCGTAAATACATATTAAAATTCCGTATGTAAATCTGACAATATTTGGCCAATTCTGGGAGATATATCGAATGCTAAATATAACAACCCCTGTTTATTTCTGTTTATTTACAGCAATTATGTTGCGAACCTAAAAAAGGAGAAAAATTGATTGGATGCAATTCTACTGACGAGAATTTTACTTGCGTAATCAGTGGGATATTGCATAGTACAAATTTCATGCCAAAAAAATTGTGACTTGCAACATTTATCCGGTTAAAATTTCCAAATCTCCTCTTCCACTAACTAACTTGGAAATAAGAGCATGCTGGAACCGCATCATCAAATACTATAATGAAAGCTGCTCATGAGCACTAGATATAAAAACTGGACAAACCCTTACAGGGATGGTGCAAGTAATTGCGTTATTTTAACATAACCAACGTAGAAAAGTAATTAAAACAAAAAAATAAAAAAATAACGTAAAATACGCTAACCCTAATTTGACTTCCTTCAAATTAAAATATTTTGTTTGACAACTTAAAAACGCATCCTAATTCTACTACATAATACGAGAAAAATCTATTTTGTCTCGTTGAATTGCATGGCTAGGTGTTAGGTGTGGTGTTATGTAGCGTCATAATTTTTTAAAATATAATATGCAAAATTCGTCATCTTCAAGTCAAAGTTCAGCGAACTCCACGAAAAATAATCAACTGATTCAGCCGTCTTTTTCGTTGACCACGAAGAAAAAACCAAGGCAAAAATATTTGAAAAGTTGGGAGAAGATCAACGAATTTTCTAACTGGTTAAGGAGAAGTTCAAAAGGTGAATATTTTTATCATTGTAATATATGTAATATTCACAGTAGAGCAGGAAAGTAAGAAATATTGTTACACTGAAAATCAAAAAAGCATGTGCAATTGTTAGCCAGTATCCAAATAAATTCTTCACGATGTTAAAGAAGCAAAGCTTTCATTGTGTTCCTTTTTGGTAGAACATAACTTGCCATTTTCTATTATATCCCATTTATGTAGTTTAACTAAACGAATTGCAAAGATTTAAAAAAAAATTAAAAATATAAAGTGTGAGAGAAAAAATCAACGACGATAATTAAAGATACTCTTGAAGAAAATGAAAAGCAAGATATTATTGCACATTTAAAATTGCATCCATTTTCTCTGCTTATTGATGAGTCGACCGATGGGTCGACAGTTAAGCTCCTTTTTTTAGTTGCTCGAATTGTGAAAGAAAATTTAATATTAGAAGATGTATTCCTTGCTCTGATTGAAATTAAAAACAACACTCCTGGGGTTTGTATAATTACGTAAAAGTTTTTTTTTCGAAAATAATGATATACCATATAAAAAGAATCTTCTTGGATTTGCTTCAAATGGGGCAAGTGTTTGATAGACGCTCACAATTTTGTGTGCTCAAGATTAAGATAAGATTACCAAATTTTAATTGCTTCTCGTGCATGTTTAAAACTTTTTGATTATTCTGTCAAGTCCAAAACGAACATTAGAACATAGTCAAACAAAATTTTACATACCTCAACCTCAGGCACGAGATGTTTAGCTCTTTAACAGTTTTTTAAAGTTCAAGACAAATTCCACTCAAACTATAACGGGAAGATTATTACAAATTTCTTGGATGATACATATACTAAATTATACTTAGAGTTTCTTCAATGCATTTAATTACGGAAGTGGTAAAGTTTAACTATTTTTTGCGAATAATGAGGTGAATTTAAATTATAAAGACGTGATAAATTTTCGAAAAAATTGTTAAATATTTTTAATAGAAACCGCAAAACCAACTTCTTTAAGATTTCCTTTCGAATCACTAACTTTTTTTAAAGGCTATTAAAGTTATAAATCCTAAGAAAATCATAAAAAGTGAATCAATAATGCCTCTTGTTTCTTTTTTTCCACACATTATAACAGACACTGAATTAATGAAGTTAGACGTGAAATTTCGAATTCTAAGAAATATATCTGACATTTCAATTGAATTAAATTTAAGAGATTACTGGCAAAAGGTGTGTTCTGTAAAGAATGGTAATAATTCCCCATATTTAAACGTCTTATAGAAACTTTATTTTTTTACCTCATTCTTCAGCGGCAGTCGAGCGTATATTTTCTGTAATTAATCTCAATAAGTCCAAAGTTAGGAACAGATTAAAAATAGACACTTTAGCTGATATATTGAATAGCAAACGATTATTTAAAAGCAGCGACTGCTTTAATTGAACTTTTCAAACTGGAGATTATAAACTTCTTCATAAGAAGATGTACTACCGCCACAATGCATCTTCAGATAGTGAGTGATTGAAGAGTTTCGTGTATACGCAACAATTTCATGAATTTACTAAATATGTGCCATATTTTCAAAGTTTGTATTATTGATGTTATTTAACATAAGTATGTAAGACAACATTTTTTAAAACAGTGAATAAACATGCAATTCACTCAAATATGGTATTTATAGGCATATCTCTTTAAAAGTGAAAAATAACATATTTTTATGGGAAATAACGTAATTTCTTCAAACCTTTAGCATTTTTTATTTTCCTAATATACCAACAATGAAACCATAACGTCCGACTTGATGAAGAGTGACAAATAGCACATCAAAAAAGAAAAAACCCCACATAATGTATCTCAGAAGACCCAATGGAAACATCAAAGTGGGAGTTCCGCAGAACACGTAAAGCGGCTACGCGCACCTGCCATCACAAAAAGATAGAAATATGCAAAGATCGAATGAAGAAAATGGAATATAGCCATAAAAAAAGAACGCTTAAATCTTTCTTTCTAAGAAAATTCTATGTTAACCCTGAAAAGAAAGAGCATCCCGTGCATCGTTAGTGATATTTTGAATTGAATTGCTTCTTCACCACAACGAGAAAATATTCATAGTGAGCGTTAGTCGGTTATTAACTTACAACCTACAATTAGAATCTGTACGCATAACCCGTCATGAACTACAAAGTGATATATTACATGTTAGTTATTTACAGAAAATATGTAATTCAATGGTCATAAAATATATGCACTTACATATTTTCTTACAGGCTACATATTATGTATATTATTCCCCATCAGGGAAGCTTTACGACAGATATTTAAGTGTAATTTATAAAAGAAGAAGCTTACATTGTAAAACAATAAGTAAAGACACAACACCAACAACGACACATGAAGATATTACTTTCGAGGAAGATTTACAAGAATTAAATCAACCAAAATTGGTCGAAACACAACAATCCCAACAATATTACGGAATATTGGAAAAATACCTTCACATTTCGATTAAAAGAAAGTAAAACGTCTTTTTTGGATTTCAAACAACGTTAAGCGAAAGCAGGATGAGCTTCGAACAAAAGCTTTGAAGGAGAATTCAAGAATTCAGCCAAAAGTCTTCGTTATAGTAGCATATTGCATAAGGTACCAGCACTACTTCGGGCTATAGAATTAGTCATTAAAACTTATTTTGCATTCGACTTAAGCTGTATTTATTTTTGCCATACATTAGGTGGATCAAATTAACTCGCTTATTTTACAGAGTTAATAAGCTTACTGGGTTATTTAAGGCTTCTACGGGAAAACAGATGGCGTTCATTGAAAGCTTTTTTGTTTAAAACTTGATTTTGCTCATCATAGCAATTAAAATAAACACAAACGTGGGAAAAACTGACATAAAGATAAATTTCGAGTTTATAACTGCTTTTGCTTTTCTCGGGTTTGCTTAAAAGGAGAAAAACAGAAGAAGAAGAATAAAATCTGTACCCCATGGATTCGAACCGTTCGTATGAGCTTTCATAACTCCGTTGCCCAAAAAACACAGCTTTCGAGTATTCAACAAAAAGCAAATAAGTTTCTACAAGAATATATATAAGATGTCATTGAAAAAATTGCAAAAATCCAAAATGGTAATGGAAAATTACCTAAGGAGCGTACACACATATTTGCCTTCTATGCGATCATTTTTGAGAAATCCGAAGCCCTATTAAATCGTTTATGAAATTTTCATAAAATCCCGTTAAGGGGCAATTTACCCAAATTTAAAAAAAAAAAATTATTTATGCATATATTTTATCTAAGCATTTTATATGAAGAAATTACTAAAAATCTTTTTTCTAACCTTCCTTCTCCCCTTTCGGGATGGAGGAATTCCCCAAATCTTTGATTTTACGGGAACACTCTTTTGAAAATATGAAAGATATCTAATTAATAAACTGGTTGTAATATTATTTTAAATGCTCCCAAAATATAAGAATACAAATTTCAAAGCAAAGTTATTTACAAGTTTTCGTTAAGAAAAACATTTTTTTTTCTCAAAATAAAAATAAAATATTTTCCCAAACATTTTTTTACTTCGACGAATTCCAAATTAATAACCCAGTGGGTCCTATTTGCACCGTATACATATGTTATAGTATTAGATTATTCCACAACACAAGTTATCCCATTTAATATCTTTGTGGGTAGTTTTATAAACACAACTGATCTTAAAAATTATTCCAGTGCAAAAACACTTAAAAAAAACACTTATTGAAGATCTAGCTATTAATAGACTTGATATTCTTTTTGAAAACAAACCTTCAAAAATATATTTTTGCCTTTGGAAAATCTTGAGTGAAAATTTAGATCTGTATTTATATGTCTTCATATGGCCCTGAAATTTGCGTTATCGAGTAGAGAAAAATCATATAAAACAAGTTAATATCAACATGGATGCAGCTGAAATAAAAACATAGAGAGTGCCCAAAATAGAGCCTTGAGGGACACCTGAAGCTAAATGAATCGAGCTGGAAAATGAAGATTGTATTCTCGCTATCTGAGAATTTTGTTCTAAAAAGCTACTTATGAGCCTAAGAGCTTTAGAAAAATCGGATAATTCGCAAAGACGACTCACCGAGTTAAATGCCTTACTAAAATCTAACATGATTGTTAACTTATCATCATCAAGGGGTTCATGAATAAATTTTAGAAGTGCAACCTCACAAGTATGCTTAGAAGAAAATCCAGATTGCCAGCCTGAAACAGAATTTTTTATACTAATGTAATCTAATATCTGCTTACACATAATCTTTTTCATGACTTTAGGGAAAGAACTGATCAAACTAATTAGATGGAAATCTTTAAATTGGGTAGATGTAGAAATTTTTGGCATAGGAAGAAAGCTGGGCAGGTACCAAAGAAAAAGTACTTAAGTGCAAGTTCCGCATGTATAAAAGGTATTTGTGACTAAATAAAGTAATATTAGAAAGTGCTGAGTACTTTTTAAAGTAATTCAATCATCTTATAGATTATAGAGTTTAGTTAGCATTTATACAAGATAAGCATAACTACTTTCTGTAGACTATAATATCCTCAAGGGCGTAGCTACACGTATAGATTAAAAACTGTCACTTCTGATCAAAGTGCAAATCCTATTGCCACTTTATATTGCTAATTCGGATTTCTTAGTAGAGAATCATATGATGCTTTTTTACGGTCGTCGATTTATACAAATTTTGAGAAATCTTTCGGGCTCGAAGAATGATCCAAGAGTGAAATCCGAAAAGTAATAGAAAAACGGGAAGGTTTACATTTAGGTGGCTCGTGCAGAATGAAGTTAAAGAGGTCCTTCATGTAACATGCGAAGGACCTCTTAAAAGGCTCGTACAGTTTTATGTAGGTGCTTAATATATTCAGAAACACTTATGTAAAGATCTTAATACTTAAGTACAAAGCTAAGCTTTAAGTGCAAGTAATTAGAAGCAAGTACTTATATTCCAAGTACTAAGTAAGGGATTTCATAAGCTTAGGGAATGAAAATGTACTTAAGTCGTACTTAAATAAGTATTGCCCAATTCTGTATAGAAATAGCCAATGCTTACTTCTACTGAGATGAAAACAGTGAATCTGTGAAATTTTCAATTTGAGTCAGATAGGTGCATATTTGTGAGTTCAACATTTAAAAAACCCAATAGCATGCGATTTTTTTGAGTGAATAGTCAAAAGTACTCAAGAGTACTCAACGCATTTGAAGAAAAGCCAATCAGTATAACTACCAACATGAACTAAATTAGGCACAAAGTTGTTTTGTTTCCCACATATACCGAAGTTGCGTATATTTCTCCAAAGTTGTTTTGGGGTTAGCTTTGTATCCAATTTGCTGTCCATATAAGATTGTTTAGCGACAGGTATTATCAATGTTACCTTGTTACCTACACTTTTATACTGATTATAAGTAGTAATAGTATTGCGATGCCGACGCAGGAAAAAATCTCTTTCAACCATAATCATGTGAATGTTGCGATAATTCCACGGGTACCCCTTCTGTTTAATAGAAGTCCTGAGAGAAACAAGCTTATTGTACAAGTCTTAACGAACGTAAGTAAACAACTCCATTTTACCGTCCAAGGAATTGCAATTATATAGACCAATTCATGATATCTGGCTGCAATTTATGTCAAGTTGGTCAACCTTAACATTTTTAAACTCCCTATAATTAAAATATTTAGACGCGGTATATAAATCCAAACAAACTTTGTACATGACAAACAGAAAGACGTGGTCAGATTTGCTTGCAGCCTAGTTAGACTTTGGAACAGGACCATGTGGACACTAGAAGTACTTATGTGTAGTCAAGCTGGATACTATTACTCTAAGTTGATAAATTGTTTTTTACACTTAAGTCAAGAGTTTGATACAAGAATTGCAATTCATCAAGTATGCGATTAGGAGTTACAGCATTTAGGTTCCAATCTTCACACAAAATTACATCTTGAAAACGTTGGGTAATCAATGACAGAACACAATGAAACCCGAAATACTCTCTTCAGTGAAAGAATTCAGGATACGATAAACACAAAGTACCACCCACTTTCCACCCCTATGAATTTGTCATTGTCTTAATTTATTTGAACATTTTGCCTAAAAAAAGAAAATTTATCCGGTTACGATTTCATTTCTCAGCCTTCACCGTCGATGCATACATAAATAACGAAAAAAATTAGTATAAATATTTTGATTTTAACCTTAGAGTAGGTATTCAGTTTTTGACAATTCTTCCACGACAATTTTTTCACGACTATAAGACTGATTAGTGCGTTCAGGTGTAGAAATATAGGTACAACTGGAACGCTAAAGTAAAATAGAGGAGGAAAATACGACTCACCTTTGAATAAGCAAATACAATACAGAAACCGAGGTGATATCTGGGGGCACGGTAGTGACCCTGCCAAGACGAGCCAAGCGAAGCGCAAGGGCACTACCTACCTTTTCTCGAAGCGCTTCGTCGTTTTTTTGAACCCTCATAACTTGGGTTTGGATTATACCAGATAAACAAAATTCTCGGAATATGATGTCAATAGTGGACTTATTAAACATATAAAGTTTCAATTGCATAGCTCTTATACTTTAGATTTTATTGATATCTAAAAAACTCCGATTTTGTCACTCACTGATGATCATCAAAATTTCTAGGGCACTTTCTGAAGTCCTAGAAAGCTGAAATTTGGTATATAAGTTAGTACACGGAGAAAAATTTTCACGGGTAAAACAGTTAATTTGTTCACAAAGTTCTTTCTGAAAAAAATTTACTAGAATTATTAAAATTTTAGGGTTTTGTCATAAACAGTCAGCTTATAACGTAATCTGTATAGGAATAAACACCAACTTTTGTTTTAGAAATATTTGTCAACAAGTTTAGTAAATTTACCGAAAAACTTTTATATTCAGGCAGGCAGTAAAAAATTTTAGCCCAGAATGTACTTTAGTTGGGAATTTATGCTAAAAAAGCTTACGCCGAATTCTTCTTCCACACAGACGCACAGCCACACGTTCTTTTGCAGAAGGGAAGAAGCCGCCATTTTATATTTGCTGCCTGGTTCGCTCGTAAAAGTGACATTTCAGAATCGTTGTCTGATTTTCTTACAACAAGTGAACTCCTTTGTGAACAATACAGTGCGCGAAGTTGTAATCTTTTCTAATCGCAGTGACATAATAATTGTTGGTGTTATCCAGTGCTACTAAAAAATCCGCGGTAGCGAATTTATAAATCTGTTCAGTGTGCAAATGTAGAGTCCACAGTTATTTTCAATACATAGTAAAGAATGTGGATTATGTATCTCATAATGTATGTAATGAACTAATCAGAAATATTTCTTAAATAAAAGAACTTTTCTTGAAAGAAATGTTTTACTTATAAGTATACTCTCCAAATGAAAAAGTTGCTTCCCATGGCGAAGCCAGGAAGTAAAGCTAGTAATATATAATTGTGTCATTAATTGTAAAAAAATTTGTTACCCTTAAGGGAATTGGAATTATTGTACATTTATTTTAGACTTATTTAGGTTTAACGGTAAAAATGTAGCAAAATATTCTAGAAAGTTTGGCAAAATTTTTTTAAATAGCGCAACTTCCTTTAAAGTTCTTACATTATTTTCAATATTTTAAATATGATCGTTTTTGGTCGAGTTAGGCTTAAAAAATGTACAATAATTTTAATTCTTTAAGTGTACATATTTTAGCAATTATGAATAGCTTTTCCCGCTACTATAATCCGGAAAACTTCCTAGCTAGATTAGCAATATTCGTGAAATTTTTTCAGATTCCTTCTAGAAATACATCAGAGCTAACCGTAGAAGAGTTTTGCAATTCCCCCGTTCTGTTTAACAAATAGCCCAAAATTATTAGGAAATAACCTTGTATTTCTAGTTGGTGTATTTATCCAAAACTTTTGAGGATTAGTTGCTACAATTTGTAGTATCCCAAAAAATGTACAAATTTTCAGCAAATATTCCTACAAATTTCTCTCCGTGTATTAGTACACAAACAACAACAAAATTCTAAAACTTGAAATAACTTTTACCCCCCAACCCCTTAAACTAGGCGATGGAAATTTGTATGAGACTTCCGCCAATTTTGATGCTAGAGGTCTGAAAATTAATATAGGGACTCCTTGTTATAAAAAATAAAATACATGTTTCAGGATTTTTAGTAAATCACCCCCACCCTTTAAATTAGGGGATGGAATTAAGCGCGCGCAAAACGCCTAATGTGTACCCGCTGTGATTGATGATGAAGCAAATACAGCGCGGCGCGAGCTTGCCGTCCGAACAGAAACGATTGTTGCCGATTACAGCCAAAGTCAATATCAGAGAGCGTTCAACCCGAACGGGTACACACGTGAGAGCACACGTCGTGGACGTCTCGATTCGAATTTTGATGCGATTTGAATGCGCTGAAGAGTTCTATCACATTACTAGGTGTTATTATGTATTTACTTACCTGTGTGTAGAATATCGACCTATCTATATATATAAAAATGAATGTTTGTCTGTATGTCCTTTATAGAATCGTAAACTATGCATTTGATCATGTGATGATCTTTAGCAAAGTTGTTGTGCATGAGCCCACGAAGGTTTCTGAGTTGGTACGACCAATTTTCGACAGATGGCGCCACTGTCATTCCAATGAATTTCATATATTGCCGTGACAGTTCATGCTGATTTGAATTGAAACGAAAACAGCGAACGAATGATGACGTTTCGAGTTGTGGGTGACATAAGAATTTATATAAATTGTGAAATTCATGTCCGGCTCACATTGAACAGACAATATTGTGCGTATTTTTATATTTGGAAGCGTTTTTCGAATAGTTTTGTGCATTTCATTGTAAGTTAAATTAATTTAGATAAATAATTCGATCGAATTGAATTTTCGTAGTTTCCGTGAGCTGATTTTATTCATTCTCTACAGTGAATTCACGAAGGTCATCGAATGTGTATGTGAAGGATCTGACTGCTGATTGACGCACAGTGAGGCAAAATTTGAAAAAAGGGGAAAAAATATGAAAACCTATTCCGATTTGTACAGAAACTTGTATCAAAGAGTTTTTGGGGTTGCTAACTACGAATCCGAAATCCAAATTAAAAAACTAAAAATGGCGGATCAAATATGGTGGACCTGTATTTTGAAAATAAGTCCGATTTAGACAAAACGTGGTGTAGTAGGGGTTTTCAGGTTGCTGATTACGAATCCGAAGTCAAAATTACAAAATTCAAAATGGCGCACAGTGTGATGGCAAGATGACTTCAAATTCGGAAAAAATCGAAAGAATGGTTTTTGAGCATAGTACATATCTATAGAGCTAGGTAATTGGTAGAAGTTATTTTTTTATTTTATTATATAATTCGATGCATTTCGATGCCTCGAAAACCAGAAACTAAAGCAATTAAAACATTTAATCTATATTAAGTAACTAAAACTGATATTACCTTTTTAGACTTAAAAATGAATTTAAAAAAAAGAGCAAACATGAGCAAAAATAGTAGCCTCGATATTAATCTAGATAAGTTGCTAAACAATTGCACACAAAAAGTTTCATGGGGAAGCTATGAGAAGTAAACTAATACTTTAAATGATTTAAAAAAATCGTGATTCTTATACGTGTTGTCCTTATTTTTTTTTATATTTAACCATTTAACAATAATTTCAGCTAATATAAAAGGAGATAAAAGTGAACATACCTGAATGACTCGGATCCATATCGAAATCGGATTGAAAGTGCTTATCTTACAACACAAAAACTACTTATTCTTTTGTATAACGTAAAAATACGAGTGCCACTCTGATCGCAATACTTAGCTTCACTGGGCTGGCAAGGAGAAGGGAACCGGTTAGTGGACTTGTAATCATCAGCTACGTGTGGGCTGACATATGCCATTACAAAATAACGGCTTTTAAAAATTCTCTTTGTTATTTCATTTTTGGAATAAATTCCGATTCCTTAGTACCATTGGCCACATTGTGTGACGTTCCGAACGCATTTGCTGTGCATTTTTTTCGGATATCATCGTGAGTGGAATTAAAATCGATTTCAACAATTCTCAAATGCTGATTTTTTTCACTTCAAATTTCCCTCAGGGAATTGGTGATCATCGTCAATATTAACATTTCCATCCGTGTGTGAACAGCCGGTTCAATTGGATTGGATGCATTGTGAGATTCGGATTGCTGATTGACATCTAA
>QYTT01089693.1:740-12923 GCA_006980735.1 Dasypogon diadema | reverse complement strand
CTAGAATTGAGCCTTGTGGAACACCCGCTAAGAGAAGAAAGGGATAGATAGTCTTCCCCTAAACCAACTACCTGACTGCGATCAGACAGATAACATCCCATCACTGTTAAATTGAGGACAGGAGAAGAAAAAAGATTGTAATTAATATAATTGTGAACTAGGGTATCGAATTGTAGAGGTCGTTAGGGGCGGCAAAATTTGAGTAGCCTACTGGCGGCAAATGTGTAAATCCGCCACTGGTAGTGTTGGTGTGTATTTAAAATATTAAAATAGTAAACGTTCTTATTTACTTTAGATTGTAAATATCACTTTAAGTTATTTATGTTTAAAAGTATTTTCCATTTTTTATTGAATGACCACATTAAGGATTTAATAGCACTTATCTTTTAATAATTATTATTTAGCTTTTTGCTCACAATTTATACAAATCTATCAGCCAAACGGTTAGTTTATTTATCTATTGTATTTATCTGCTCCTATGTATTGCAAACACGTTCATTTGTACCGATAAAATCTGGTTTCACGCCTAACATCTATTTGTAATCGGTTAATTAATTAAAGACTTTTGTGTAATAGAGAACTTTGCGCTACCGCACTTCCAAGTTAATTCAGTCGAGAGTTAACTTCGGACTTTATTTTGCAGCTTTTACAGCCTTCTTATTGCTTGAATTGCTTATGCATTGAATTTCAATTTGTTATTCGAAATTATACAAATTGTTTGACTTTTTCTATCACATCTCCAGCTATTTGAATATTTATTTTTCAGCCTGAATTTAATACCACATATTTCGTTTTTTTTCTAAATGCTGTATTTTAACTTGGAATATTTAAATTGTGAATATGTAGTTGTTTTTTTGCTACCTTTAAGTTATTAACATTTATATAAATATTAAGCTGAGTTTTTTGGGCAACGGAGTAAACTCAAAAGAATCAATCTATCGAATACAGAGTTAAGCAAACCCGAGAAAAGTAAAGACCGTAATAAACTTGAAATTTATCTTAATCTTAGTTTTGTACATGTTTACATGTTTATTTTAGTTGTTATGCAGAGCAAAATCAATTTTTTAACACAAGAACTTTCAATAAGCGCCATCTATTTTCCCGTAGAAGACTTAAATAACTGAGTAAACTTATTAACTCTGTAAAATAACTGAGTTAATGAAATCTATTTAGTGTGTGATAAACTTTGCTGCCAAAAAAACGCAGTTTATGTTTCTTTCTGAAACCTTATTGAAGTTTTATAATCAACTCAAGATCAAAATATCACTGGCAACAATATAGTAAAGATTAATGAAAACAGAAGAAAAATATCTCGCTATTGTAAAAGTCAAATACAACCTTCTTCTAAAAGAACACAATATTAAGGGCCGTATTCATGAAGGGATACTAGAGCCATATGAGCTTAAATTTTTAGTTATGTATCTCTTTCGTGCAGCCGTGTGTTTCATGTACAATGTAAAAAACATTGTGTTGCTGTTTTTTTTTAAGGTCGAGCTGGTCTAATATCGCTTGATGAATACGGCTCTAATTTTTCAATTTTTCAGTAGTTTGCCAAAGTCTAAATATATTATAAAGAAAACCTAATCAAAACAGTACTGTATGGAATCTGTAGTTTTTGTTTAATAATTAAATAGTAAATAATTGACTCGAGGTCATTAATAGTGAAATAATATCATGAATTTTAATTAGTTCATGCAGTTTGCTTTGCAAAAGTCTAAATACATGGTATAAGTAAAATTAGACTTTAGAAAAATAAGTTGATCCATATTTGTTAAGGTGCTTAGGTAATACTAGGCTCAGAAGACAAGGAGAAGGAAACTATGCGAAGAGGAGATTAGGAGTTATTTATAACCTGACAGGTGTTGCAAGTTAATTCCAAATTTTTAGTATGAAATTTTACTGTGCAACATCTCCCATTGGCTTTGCAAGGACAATACTTCACATTAGTAGAATGGTCTTAATTAATGGCAACGAAATAAATCACCATCCTCATTGCTGCAATTGTTCTCGTTTCTACAGAGAAGCAAATCTACAGAGCTGCGCCTTAACCAACTCGCCAACTCTTTCACAATCTTTCATTTCAGGCAATTTAGGAATTGTTTTTTTAAGGATTTGCCTAAGCTCAGGGAACAGCCCTATGATGCACACATCATAGCTTAGGCGAAGGGAAATTTTAACCTGGCAAATCTTGCAAGTAATCCAGAATTTTTGGCATGAAATTATTATTGTGCTACATCCCAATTGCTTCGCAAGAGCAATTCTCGTCAACTAAATTACACTAAGCCTCAAGCAAAAGGGTATTACTCATAAGTTGACCAATAAAAGCTCTTCTCGTGGATGTATATTGTCAACTGGACATCTCAAATTTGGATAGTACCTTTGAGGAAAACGCGATTAACCTTCTGTTGGTACTGTGGCTGATGGAAGGCTAAAGTTGTTTTGAAATTTTGAACTACATCTCTTTTTTACACGGTGGATGCGTACTGCGTAAAAGCAAGAAACGGCGTAAAAAAACCGCGTGAACGGAAATTGCACAGAGAAAATTACCTTTTCATTTCTCCTTTAAGAATTCTAGCAAAATGAGTTGAAAAACCGCGTAGCAGAAAATAAACCGTGTAGAAGTAAATCCCGTAAAAAATTGCGTAAAAAGAGATCAAGGTGCAGTTGATAGTCCATGACTGACAGTAAATCAAACCGTCACGGGCCGTGTGTCCTATAATATATGTAGTAATGTTCAAAATTTAATATTGTTTTAGTCTAAAATAAAAGGGTATATTTCCAAATTGACCAAATCAAAAGGGTATATTTTTTCCCAATTTCAAACAAAAGGGTACATTTTCAAAGATTTATTTGAAATTTTTCCTAAACTATAATAAACATAAAAATTAACAAGGAAATATACATATTATTTATGCTTCTCTCACACTACTTTTTTCTTGAACCAGTTTACAGTATTCTTTTAAAATGTTTTTGTGTTATACTGAACATTTTTTCAACGTGGAGAATTGAACTCTTTTCACTGGTCACTCCTTATATATTAAAATTTGGAAATAATTGATCAATAGAACATGTGGGCTTTATTATCAAAAATATGGAACCACAATCTCAACTAATCGATCTTAACCGGTTCAGCTTCTTTTTACACTTTTAAATATCAACACAAAAACGTTCATACTGACATTTTAACTAGTTTATCGGCCATTCACTTTAAAAGATTTGCAGTTAAAAAGCTTATTGGATATATTTTGTATGCCTGTAGTGACACATTTTTAAAAAAATTCTGTAGCAAAGAGGTTTCTGCATATCTTAACATAACCATCAAGTTTAGAACATGAACTGTTTAGAAAGTATTCAGTAAACTGCCAAGATAAGATAATTTGAATATATTAAAATCTACAGTACGTATATTTTGAGTGAAGTTCTCCTTTGAATTTTAACACTTTTCTATGCACCACCGTGTGTTTTGGCTTTAGATAATACACGTTAGCACATAGAATCACATTTTTATTTTTTAAATTAACTTTTTCATTTTCTCTGTGAATTGAATAGCAATGATTTCTTTCTTCCAATTATAGAGGTTTCATTGTTATAGGAGATTAAAAAAAAGTATGTAAATGCCAAGCTGTCATTCATTTTTATCAGTTGGTTGTCATTTTTGGGTAACATTATGTAGAAAATGATATAGGTTTGAGCTATAATATAAATGATAGAACTCTATAATTTCATTATTATGCATAATATTAGTATTAAATAATTTCGATTCTCATTTCACTAATGAATTCCATTATAATTTTAAGATTTGAACCAAAAATCACTATATAGACATTAGGTCCGATTTTGACTCATGGGGATGGGAATCTTAGAGGATGATACATGCAGACGGTGCCTGGAAGATATTGAGATGGTATACGACTGCCTGATGGTCTTGGCGAGCAGGAGAATGGCTGTCACAGTCTGCTCCATGGGTATCATATGAAACAATTAAGGTGTATACACACTACAGATATTTTTCTGTGCAAAAATTGCAAAGTTTTCTCTATCTCCTTCGACTTTGTTGTGTGAACAGCAAAACAGAGCTCTGTACAGAGAAAGCTTTATTTATTCGCAGAGTTGTCTACAGATTTTTTTTGTATAGTGTGAACACCAGTGGAATCGAACTATACGCAGAGTTTTTCTTCTTCTGAAAACGTTTGAAAAGTATTCGACTTTGTGGCAGAGTTTTGTCATAGTCATCAGCAACGAACATATGCATATGCTAAGGAACATTAACAAACAAACATTGGTAATGTCAAAAAATATTCATTATATAAAGAAAGAAACTATCATAGCCTTTAATGGGAAATAAAAAGAAAAGTTGTATAGGTGTCTGTTTGCTATCTGTCCACGCTATAACTCAAGAACGTTTTGAGCTAAACACTAGAAATTTGGTACACGAGTTCCATATTAAAATGGAAAATAAACTTCGAAAATGGCACTTCTTTCAGAGGGTTGCCATATGAAATCCTTAATTTCCTTATTTATCAATAAAAATTCTGTTTTCTAAAATCTACATACAGTGGCTTTAACACTTAAGTAAGACACAAGATATACGGAGAATGAATAACACGATTTTGTTGATATACCTACAGCTCATTTTTCTTCTTTTTTCCTGTATTTTGAAAATATATTTAAGAATTATACATTCTCCGAATCATATGAAAAAAAATCAAAGAAAATAACAAATAAAATTCATTTTTCAAGTCAAACAAATAATCGGACAAAATAATTAAAAATAACAAATTGTGGAAAAGTATACTAATTTAGTATTGAGTGTCAAATCTTTTTGACTCTATTCCAGTTTTAATTCGTTTTGGCATTGATTTGACGAGATTTTTACGAAATTATGGTTCGATATTATCCCATTCATTCTTTAATGCTTCTTTTAACTGACATAAATTATTAAATGTTCTGCTGTACAGCCTCTTTGCAAGTTCCTCCCACAAATGCTCGTTGACGTCCAAGTCTGGTGACTGGGCAGGTGTTTGCATTAGTTTGGAGCAGTTACGTACAAGCCAAAGCTTTCCGACCTCCGAAATATACTTCGGATCGCTATTTTGATAAAAAGTGCCTAATTTTTCTGCACTTTGTTTAACATTTGCTTTGAAAATGTTGAGGTAAATAATTATGTCCATTTTAAATTCAATAAAATGCAAATTGTCTACTTCCGCTTTTGACATGCGGAAATCATAACAGACAACCCTCGATGCTTTACATCAGCCCAGGTATTTGTTTTTATCGAATTCGATACATCCGATCCATGTAAGTTAAACTTACTCTCATTGGTAAATAAAACCTATTAATTACAATTAAAATAATTAAAACGTTAAAACTATTAACTAGATAATCCCTTTACGGGTTTCCAAAATTCGTCATCCTGCAGCAAATATTCCATGGGAAATTTTAGTCTAAGTTTTTTATTCATTGGGCTTATAACTGGCTTCTTCCTATAAATTCTCCCATCGTTCAACACAGACATCCTTTTCTATGTAATCTTACATAAAATTCTTCTTTGGCTGATTTGAAAGGCTTTTCTTGCACTTCTTTTATAAGTCGTCGTTCTTCTCGATCGTTTAGTATTCTTCCCTGGCCTTGTCTACTTTTATTTTTTATTCTATTTTCATTGCGATATCTTTTAACTATGTCATGAACAGTTGAATGACTTCTTCCAACCATGTCTCCCATAACCCGCACCTTTTGTCGTTCTCAATAATGTTTTATCACTAACTGTCGAATTTTAAAAATTCATTGTCTTTCATTTCGAATTACAACTCATTGCCTCACAACCAAACATCAATTGAGTGCAAACACGGAATACTTAAAGCGATGGATCTGAATTCACAAGAATTTCTAGGAAAATCATTTTGATTCATTTGTTTAATCTGTCCAATTATTTGTTTGACTTGAAAAACGAATTTTATTTGTTATTTTCTTTGATTATTTTCAAATGATTCGGAGAATGTATAATTCTTTCAAAATATAGGATTATTCGTTTGAGTCACTGCATCTAAAATATAATGTTTTTCTTTTTTTACAAAAATGTCTGGTAATTTATATGTAGAATATCTTAAATTCAACCAATCGATTGTAAAGCCTAAAATATCTATCATACAATACAGACAAGTATATAAAAACAAGCAGCCGCGGACCAGGCATATAATGGACGCGGGCCAGGTAGATAATGGAATGAAATCATCTTCCTCCGATTCGTGGCACTGACCGAATTTTGGTTTTTTGAAACAAGTCACAATTGTTTATGATGAAACATTAGTAGACCACGTATTTACTTCTTTTCGTACGCAATTCGGAAGAGTTAATTCATATTAGCTCTTATTCTGTGCATATGCTAAGGAGTTTAAATTTTTTTTGCTGCAATATATTTTTAAATTTTGAATTATCCCTATGCCCATAACCTGCATTTTTGATTTCATATTTGGCGGGAAAAATTCAATTTGAATTCATCACCGTTTTCGAATGAGTCGAACAATTACCTTAAAAAGGGTATCACTTTTCTTTTTTGAGAGGCAAAATGAAGGCCCAGCTTTTACTAAAAAATGTCAGTAGTTATCCACGCTTTTTTATGAGCAGTATAATCGTCACACAGAGATTTTTCACTTGGCCGTTGCCTTCTCGAGTTCCAGGCCGTAACAAGCAATTCGCAATTCGATTTGCATTCGATCTTATGGGATTTAGCCAAATTTTTAGGTTTAACTTTTTACTGTGGAGAAACAAGCTTGGTTAGCGGTAGCTTGGTTAATCTGGATAATTAGGTGATTATTTAGTCGTTACTTTTAAAATATTTGTTCACTGGTGACGTACTTTTCGCGTAGTGCGGTACCCAGAATGTTCGCTTCACCCTCATATGACAACGCGGTCCGAAAGAATTCGCGCAGAAGTGCGGCACGTTCTTGAGTGTATTCGATTTCGTGGCGGTGCATACCACCACATAAATACAAATTTGACAAGTGCACTTTGTTTTATATAAAAGTGAACAGGAAGTTTAAATTTAAGACTTTTCAAAGCTTTCCCGTTTTCATTAATTTTTTAGAAGTAGGAGATTTAATTAGTACTTAGAGTGGGCTTGTAAATTGTGATGTTTTCCAATTTGTTGCGTGCGTTATATGTGAACTGGCTACTAACACTTGCAACCAACGAAAACGCTCTTAGAGATTCCGAATTATTCTTTTAATTTTTTTTTAAATAGTATGATGTTTTCAATTATATTGATTTTTGAAGTAATTCAGCAGCAAGTATTCATAAAGTCGCCCATCAAACATAAGTTTTCGCACTTAGTATAAATTTGACAGAGCTTTGGACTTTTTTTTAACAAATGCGCTTATTGCACATGCTTTCTCGTCCACTAAGAAGTGTGCTGAAAAATATTATGTTTAACTTGATGTGGTTTTTTATTAACAATTTAAAGTGCAATACAATGCTAAATAAATTGTAATCTTAATCCCTTAACTTTCTAATAGTATATCAATTTTAGCAAAAGCTTGAGATTTTCGCTAAATAGGAAAGCTGGAAAATGTCAAGCCCCTATTGTGTCACTTCCAAAATTTTCGGCAATGTGTAGATTCAACGCCAGCCTAAAAGCTGACAGAAGAGCTCCACTTGTGTTTCTCGTCTAAATCTCATAAAAATCAACGCAAATAGACGTGCATTATAGTTAATTCTCTCTCTATAACTACGTATTCGCTCACTTTTATGAGTTTTTGCCATAGAGTTAGAAGAATGGAGTCGCTACTTTTGTGTAAATCGTGTATATGAAGGTAAGCATTTTTCCTCTCTCAATAGAGAGAAACTTCGTGAAGAGAACCCCTTAAATGGTGTCAAAATCATATGATGACTAGACGAAAAAGTGCTTGTTCGGATTTGTTAATTTCTTTTTACAAATATAATATAATATAAAAGAAATAGTTAAGTAACGCAGGGAATGTCTTAAAAAGAGTTTAATTAAAGTGATAGTGCTGAAAAGAAAACCCTCCAATGCATTAATCATTAAAATTTTTGCATACAATGATTTCAGAAATTAAAAATTCCTGAAAAAAGTGCAAGAAGCAAAACCTACAACGACGGGGATTACCTGCGTCCCCGGGGTGAGAGTCAGACACTTATCCACCACTGCCAGGAGCGCTTTGTTTTTTGTGTATTAGCTGAAAATACATTTTTTGCAACGCATATCCTTGCTTATTCATTTGGGTTGGGTTGGAGCGTTGGGTCTTGCTACTTTAAGAGGATACCATACTCGACGCCCACAACATGTATACGGAATTTCATGAAAATCGGTTATGCCAAGGTCGTGGCCTCCCCTTGTAAGCCTGATAGGACCTGAACTCGCAACAGCATTACATTTCGGATCTGCGCAGATTAGCCAGACACTGTGCCGAGTTCTAGCCCTAACAAATTTCTACTGGGGTTATTACGTACTAGCTTGCGCGCAACCTGGCGTTGCTCGGGATACCCAAGCATACTTGTTTAGTAGATCTTTCCTAGGAGTGATAACCGAATAAACCAACAGCCCACAAAACTTCCTTAGTAGAAAAGAATTCTAAAATTTTCAGGATGTTCGGAAGACAGTGATAGACTTTTTAGCTTCAAAGGATAGGGTTTTCTTTATATTCGAAGTAAATGGCCTAGTTGATAGAAGGAGGAAGATGATAGAAAGCAGTGGCCAATACATCATTAATTAATTTCCTTTCTAAGATTAAATATATAAAATTGAATTTTCCCTAAATACTGACAAAATTTCCTTGCCAACCAACATCACAGTTACCTCTGAAGCTGGTATAATATTTAAAAAGCATCATGAACCGATCAACTTTATTATTTGATCAAAAAAAATATTAAACATAGATGAGGAATTTTTCTTACAAAAGTGCAGACCTGCACCACGTTTTTTTAATTTTACAGGGAGTAGGATAAATTTTGGCACATGGCACACCCGTACGGATTTTCTCCTCTGTTGGCGTGGAATCAAATCCTGAACAGGACGCGGCGATATATTTGGGTATCAGTGGTTGAGGCAATTTCAACTGACGAGAATTGTACTTGCGAAACCACTGGGATGTTGAAAAGTAATTTCATGTCAAAAAATTGTGGCTCACTTACAACATTTGTTAGGTTAATTTCCCAATCTTCCTCTTCCTCTCCGCTAATTTCCCTCTGTCTAAACTGTGATGTGTGCGTCATAGGGTTGTCCCCCGAGCTTAAGCAATAGGTACCCTAAAAATACAGGCAGACCAGTATTTTTACGTCAAGAAATCGCTAACCCTTTAAGTGCATAATAATTATAAAATAAATCATCATCCACTAAAGTGTTTTTCAAGCAAGCATTTATAGATATCATTGCTTTATTAAGAACCCACTTTTTGCAGTGATTAGAACTTTTACGCGTTTAATAGGCTGTCATTTATATACTTCGTCAACCCATGTACTGCTATCTGGAAGCGTTAATAAGAGTTCAATGTTCTCGAAACTACAACAGATGATTGTCTTTTTTTGTCGAAAAATTTGTATCAAGGGCATGTTCAGTTCCATTATATATGTATATTCGGGTGGAATTACCTTCATTATATCAATTTTTCCACATTGCTTTTCACATTCTCCTTGTTATTGATGAATGTTAAAAAAAGCCACCCTACTCATTATTCCTTTTATTAAAATTCCAAAATCATTCACCGATATGCACCATCGCACCATAATTCCATTGTCATCGTATTTTAGCGTCGCTTGAAGATTTTTGCAAAATAATCTTCCCTAGACTTTCTTTATAGTATGTTATTTTGTTCCATCCGAATTGTACAAAATAATTTTGCCTTCATGTTTTAATATACGTCTGCTAATTTTATGTTGCTTTGTATTGAAAGCAATTGAAAAATGCACAATCTTTTTTTATCACACATATGACTTGGATTGCATCCAGGAACGTACTCTAGATATTATTGTTTGACTAACATCTTCTAACTTCTTTGTTACAATCATTCCGCCTTTTCTTTGAGCTTCCGTGAGCCACCTGGACTTTAATTTTTCGCCATTATAAATATTCCCCCGAAGTGCTTTGCACAATTGCTGTGGGCTTGTACAGAAGTGCTGCTATTTCCACGTATGATTTCCCCTTTTCTTCTAATTTCTAATAATATTATAGTTTTTGATTACACGGAATAAAATCCTTTTCCTATAGTACTCACTTTTTAATTTCTTTATTAATATTTACTGTTAATGATTTAAGAATGAAAATTTCACTCAATTCAATTATGTGCTACACTTTCGTGTGCAGAAACATGAATGAATGTTGTAAGAGCTAATTCAAATTCACGGTATTATTTCACTATTTATGACCTTCAATCAATTTTTTACTATTTAATTATTAAACAAAACTCGCACATTGGTTTCAATACTGTTTTGATGAAGTTTTTTTTTATTCAATAATGATATATTTCATTGCACCCTTTTTTGAAAGCATTATACTATTGGGAATCACTGAATTTTGAATTTTTTTTTCGTTTAGAGATAATTTTTAAATGAATTTATCGCTTGAGACCTTCAATGTTACTAATATGTATTTAACAGACTAAGAACGTCGACAGTATGACGAATACCAGGGTGGTTCGTTCGCTTGCGCTTGTTTTAAGAAGTAACTGATGGTCATATTCCGCAATTCAGCAATTTATTATTACATAATTGGGAAATTTTGTGCAATGTTTCTTTGGGTTTTAGTGTTGTATTCCTAGAATTTCTAATGCTTTTAAACCGCCAGTTTCCATTTCCGAGAATAATATTTGATGCCGAAGAATTCCCAATAATTTTGTCACATAAGTCTACTATCTCTCCTGTGGAAACGCGCATGACGGTTTCCATTCAATTATACGGAAATACTTGACTATTCTGTTTGTGTATAAGCATTCCAAAATTCTTCATGCAAATCATGAATTCGCTATATGTGGGTTGCGGCACTTACTGCTGCAAATGCTTCAAAACAGACTTTTTCAGTACCTGGCACACGTTTGAGGCTAATACTGAAGTGTGAGGTCCAAATCAAAGACCTGCGTTCATCATTAAATCACCCTTTACTAACTTTGCCATCACAAATTTTAGGTTCTTCTCGTGTTACTTCCAGCGCGGTCGTTTCAAATTTTGTGATCGTACTAAATCTGATAAAAACGTACTAAATTGCCGTTCATACACTATTTTTTTTCTATTTTAAAAATAAAAGCGCCTTCATAAATATGATTTTAGCTCTGAAGTTCAATTCTTTAATCACAAGGTACCTTTTTCCTACTTCATGAAAAACTCAAACATTCATGCACTATAGAATTATTAAAATCAAATTAAATATCAAGAAATTCAAATGTTTTTATTATACACAAATTGATAAGATGTGAGTAGTTATACACTAGCTAGAAAAAGTCTGCGTACACCAAGTAATCTGAAACTACATTTCAGATAAATTCACGCTAGTTGTTTGTTTTGTCATGAGATTTATTGTCCATACATTCTTTGTACATTTCGATTTTGAAAAATGCTAACAAAATATATTTCGAGCAAATGAAAAATATTGAGAAAAATCAGAAGCAAAAAATGTCACGAAAATTCAGTAGAAAAAGTTTGCGTACACTTCCAAAATTGTGCTATTTCCCAAAAATGTACACTGAAAGAAAAAGCAATGTGTAGTATGCTCACGGGCTATGACCCGATAATTGTGTCTTTTGGTGATATAAATTGTTATTTTTGGGCTTACAACAATTGCTTTTAGTAAAACAATAAATAGCTGTTAAGTATTCTCTATGATTCCAAGGGTATTCTCTATGATTCCAAGGATCACTTTGCTGTTGCTGTCCCGAAAACGCACACAAAATTGAAAGCTCTGAGCTCATAATTTTTTTCAGTGTAGTACGGATTTCAGGAGCATTTTTGTTCGCTCACATCTTTTAATTAAACTAGTGGGTCCTATAATAGTCCAGTTAATGTAACATATGCGAAAATTACACATCAGAGTGATATTATTAGTGCACTGGATGACATGGAGTCGGAAAGGCAGAAAATGGGTGTATGCGAGCGTAAACGCATTATAGAATTACGGAAAAAACGGAAAAGTTTTCGGAAAATTGGCAATATTGTAGGAAGACGACATTCATCTTTGCAACG
>QYTT01089692.1:42050-63028 GCA_006980735.1 Dasypogon diadema | reverse complement strand
ATTGTTATTATACTAAAACAATTATAATTAGAGAAAAGACCTTTTCTATTTCCTAGGTTTAATTTATATTACACGAATATAAGTAGATTCAACCTATGGACTTGTCATCATTACAGAAATAAATCAGAGACCAAAAATTTTTAGCAATTACAAGAATCCTTAACCTTAATGTAAATTAAGAACATACAACTTTTGAAATAATACAAATCTCAACAAAAACACAATTTCTCCATGGTTTAGCCTCACGTCTCCATATATCCTCCATAAGTCTAACAACCTTAGAAAAGTTTTATATGCTCTAATCCCTTCTGTGCACAATGCTAGACAGTCCAGATTGCATGGAAGTTTAATCAAAGTTGTGATTCCCAGGTGCTCAATACAAGAATCTGCACTACGTTGTGACCACAACAACCGGTCTGGTTTCATCCATAATAGCTAACCTGTGTGCTCCCACTGCAGTCTTTTGTACTGGTGCTACACCACTTCTGTGCCAAATGCAAAGTGTTCGAATGTGAATTTCCCAATTCAAACACGTCATACCCATGTTAATTGATTATGGCCGATTCTCATGCAAAACACCGGTAGTGGGAAGACAAGTGTTGCATAAATTGAAAACCTAACCAAGCATTTCTGCTATAGTTGTTTCTTCTCCCAGTCTTTGCTCCCGTACAAGCCCATAAAATTTCTTAAAGTGTCTAAAAATATGTGAAAATCCCAGAAGTTCAAGAAAATGTGAGAGATGCGCAAAAAAATGGAACTTGTAACGTTAAAAGCGGCTGAAAGGTCTTCCGTTGTTGTTATCCAACACTTTAAGTGGCCGTGGGAAAAGACTGAAGATTTGCTATACAAGGAGCCTAGGTACAAAGAGATGTGAAGTGCAATTTGCGAGCCTTCAGCAAGTACAGAAAGAGTACTCTTATATGCGGAGCTGCTTACCACTCCAATCGAATTGTTAGCAAAGTTGACATCATGCCCGCCCACTTCTGATGGGAGTTCTTGACTTAAGTTTCAAGGAGTTAAGATTTTACCTCTCCGTTAGGAGAATTTTATTGTGATTTTTCTATTTTGCATGCATAATAATGGAAAAGGTCATAGCAGTAAAGGAAAACGTGTTGGAATTCTCAACGAAAACTGTTCAACTTTTTATCTTGTAAGTGCAAAGCCATTTATTCGATTTATCTAACAATAAGAAAAATTTCATGGTTGTCACTTGGAACCGATCCCATTCGGCTTTACTGAAAATATGTTTTGTGCCCTTCCACGATTTCTCATAAAATTAAATATATACATCTGTTCCAAGCCTTTCTCAATACAAATATTCAATATTTGTCCCAAAAAAAGGCTTACACGAGTATCCGAAGCCGACTTGCTCCGAATTTATTAACAATGCAAGGGACAAAAAATCGATAAAAAGGATTTTTACGTGTAGTTCGGCGGAGTTACTAATCCCCAAAGGGGCGTGAATGAATGAGCGAAGGGAGGAACTTATTCAGCTTAACTTTTTCGTTTCATTCAATTTTTACAGATCCTACTTGTATCTATATTCACTGAGATTCTACAGGCCTTTGTTGAAGATAATCAAATAAATATTCAATGATTTTTGATTTCATCGAATTATGAATAGCTTTCCGTTTTTCTATGATAGTTGTTATTTTAAAATAATCACAGAGTCGCTCACTCAATTTGGCAACGAAATTCATGGTTGATTTTAAGTTTACAGTGCGTTTCGATTGTAACAATTTCTTCTTCACTATTTTATTGCACTTTTCATCAATATATATACTAGTTTGGGATTTTGGTTGTAGTCGTAAAGATGATTTTGGGTTTGTTAAATTAGTTGCCTACATTTTGGAGGATAAAAAGATCGTACAGGTGAAGAAAATTCACATTTTTGATTGGCCACATTTGGTGAGCTCCAGAGTTCCATTCTAGGGAAGAAAACTGTGATGTTCACAGGTCATGAAGATAAAAAGTTCGCGATCGCAACTTTTGGATTAATAAAGTGGTGAAAACTTATTAATTAGGTCGTGTAATATGAAATGTTGCCTCAAACTTAGATCAATCAGAGATAACTACAATCTCAATGTTTTTCTTTGCTTTTTAGCTGCTTTCCACTGCTTTGGAGCACAATGCTGCTGGAATCTGGTATCATATTTAAATGCTGTCTACACATGTTTCGCAAATTTTAAAACGTTTTACATCAAAACTCTACAATTCTCACAAATAGAATTGAATTTAGGCACTTTTCACTTAGAATTGGTTACAGTCTTTCATTTTTCTATTTCTTTCCTAATTCCGTTCGTTTTATGTCTTAAACAGTTTTCATTCCCCACACAAATTATAGTTCTCATTTTTCTGACACAATTCAAAATTACCCTTCCCTACGTACATTTAAAGGACTTCTTCCTGAGTTCTTGAAAATTTTACTCTTTCATCTATGAACCCAGAGCATTTTTACATTATTTTTCCTGTGGAAAACACCTTTGCTTCTGTTCCCTATTGCTTTTCCATGAAACCAAAACTACCGGAAAAATTCCACAGAAAAAAAAAAGATTTCAGAAAAAAGTCCACAGATGAATGTTCCTTAGGACATAAGTGTCACAAACATTGCTAATTGAGGATGAAGCTATGGAAAAGGGTTGACGTGGGAAGTTTTTCAACCTAAAAAAGAGAAAAAAAAATCATCCTATAGAAGTCTCGACTCGGATCAAAACCATCCCAGCGAATGTCTTGGTTACAGTTTGCTAGAGAGCGACATACTTTCTACTCGACATATCTATATCTGTCATGTTGGGTGTGGGCATTCATCTGTCATTCAAGATACTCTGGTGGTTTTTATTGACTTCCATGAGTTTGTATAGTGGGCACTCCGCTAGTATTCTCCTACAGCATGTGGCTTATCTAGACAGGGATTCTGTTGAAGCGTTTTTACAGACTAAAGGTAGTGAACGGATGTTTTCTATTGAATTTCCGTTAGGATTGTCTGGATAGAAAATGAAATTTTAAACGTTAGCATCTTCACAGTAGTTTTCATAAAAACCGGACCGGATGAGATTGCGGTCGCTTTTTGTGCTGCACAAGGAACTACGATGGGTCTTTCATGTGACCTAACCTAATTTTCTTTGTTTGTAAATTTTAAAGCATATTATCCTCGTAATACCATTATATAACGGGATTTAATTATAAGATATCATGAACAGCCTTTCCTCTAGTAGTTTTAATAAAAGCAGGGGGATAATTGATTAGAACCCCAAGTTTTTCTAGGAAACGAGAGGAAGAATGTTGCGTCTTTCGTAAATAAATCATATCCCCTGGCCAGACCTAAACAGCACCAAAAGTTTATCTGTAAATACCATCGGCCATTCCTTTTTATGAACAACAGTCCACCTACACACTGTGCGTACATCCCAATATCATCTCCATCTTAATATGTTGTAAAATTTGAGTATATCATGTCTTGGGACTTGGAGGTCAGAGAAATAAGTCTGGAGTGGCGCAATAATTTGTCACAGAGATAAGGAGCCATCCTTTTTACTTAACTGAGTGTGACATGCGATCAAATCATAAGAAAATTTTCGTACATCAAATACTATAGTAGTATGTGGGCGGTCTTTGGTCCGTCATACGGCAGATGGAACTGAAGATGGATATTTATATAGACGTTTGCTATAGAGAAATATGTGTTCGGAACACAGAGGGTCCATCACACTGATGTAGTATGCGATAAAGCTATGCCTAAAAGTACTTCAGAATTTGTATGAAAATGGATGGAGCCTTTGAAAGGAGGAATATATCTTATTTGGATTGCAAAAACATTTACTCTGCCGTAGTCATATTTTCGATGAATCCATAAAGTGCGAAGGCAATTCAGTGGAAAATGTTGGAAAGCAGGAGATAGTTACAGGATGATTTACAAATAAGATGACTTGTGAAGATTTCGATTTTTTTCGAAACTTGAGCAGATTATTTGGGATCAATATTTTCTAGTCGAAAGTAACAACTGCTCAACTTGTGTTAAGTGGTGTAAAATATTCGCATAAGAAAACTTCAGTAATGGCTGAATATTTGAATCGCCTAGAATCCGCTAGTGATTCAAAAGTAATTGAAAAATTGATGCTTGAGTAAATTTTAACTGGTGGAAAGCGATTCTCCGATTAATGTGCATTACTCACTTTGTGTGATTGGTGATTTTACAAGAAGGTTTCCCAAAACAGAAAATCCATTCTAAAAGTTCTTAACAGGTGCTTTCCCAAAATGTGTCCTGGCTGTAACGTAAGAAACGGCACCATGGAATGGCACAACAAAGTGGTTTTCACAATGTATAATCGTTTGCATGCATCTTTAGTGTTATTGGTTTAATTAAGGCTTTTAAGTTCACTTCAAAATTATTCGTCGTATAGTACCACCCGCATAAGCAGTTGTAAACATGGATTGACAATAAAATCCAAACCTCAGCGTCCCCATTCGTTCCTAAAGCAAAGATTTAAAACAAAACAGGGAGAAACAGGGACAAGAAAGCAAGGCGCTAACCTCTGCATACCTTAAAGTTCTCATTTCTCAAAGGAGGGTAATATTAAAGGATTTATCTTTAATTCGGAACAAAATTAAAGAATGCCAGTTCTGGTGAAAATTCTAAAACAATTCCACCCCATTTTAACCATACCGTCGCTGTTTTTTTTTTTTTTGAAATCATAGTAAGATACGAAACAGCGGTGGTGGATTTCTTTTTCAAAAGAGCAAGCACTTAGTATGATTGGATTTTAGTTTGATTGCAACATTTACTGGATAAATGGAATTTTATTGTTGTGATACAGTTTCATGGTGTCATTTCTTTTTCCTTCCGCTCTCAACTTGGGAGTGCCATTAGGGGCAAAATTTCTGTGTTATTTTTGTCTTTAAAGGACACCCAATTCTTTTTGAACTTCTAGACGAGACAGAGAAAGGCTTGTGAATAAAGTGCGATCCGACAAGGCCTTCATGGTGTTGTTCTTATTAAAGAGGAAGGGTGGATATTCTTTTAAAATTCAATGCTTTAAAAGTGTAGAAAAATTTATATCTTAGAATGCGAAGGTAACAGGGAAGAGTTCATTCGGATGGAAAATAAAATTCTCGGAATTCTTTAGTTGTTCAATACTTGATTCAAAGGAAAGATTGAATTTTGTATTGTTGCTGTTTCTATGTTAATCTCTAAAGTATTTGTGAGTGTTAATATATATATATAAAAATTTCTCTTAAAGAAATTCTCCTTGAAACGGTTTGGATGTGCTAAAAAGAAGATAACATGTCCCAAATGGAGTATGATAAATTGTGCTGAGTGCTGCAATTGATCGCTTACATTTTTGGAGACATATGTTACAAAAGATTCGTGAATACAACAACATTTCTCGATAACTCATTCCGAAAATTGAACGAGTCACTTTGCGATAATTTGTCCTTCATTCTGAGATGATTTATTAATAGCCTTCCCAAATAAACATGACAAAATGAGGAGATTCTCTTCACAAGAAAAGTTGTCCTTTCTAATGTCGCTGTCACATAATTTATTCCAAACATTTAAAAACTTCACCAAGAATTCTTAGAAAGTTGTCGAAAGTATCATACTGGGAACTGGGAACATGGTGCCGTTAAAGAAGCCCCAAGAGATATAATGGCAAGCAGGAAGTTGACAATGAAATGTGTCGCTCTTAATCCATCTCCTTGTGCGCAGGCAAGCTGAAAAATATCACAGCCAATGGGACTTTTTGCAGAAACTCATTCCACATCCGAGCGGTGTCTAATAAATTGTGGAACAACCCGAAAAGAGCTAATTCAAACAAAGTCCTTGATAAAATCTGTCCTTACTCAGTTTTTTCTCTGTTTCCAACGAAATTTACAATTTCACTTCCACCGGCAGCAACAGTTTTAGACTTGCCGGGGATGAGGAGTTTGGTCGGTTGACAGTCCTCGTCCTCCTACGAATTAAACAGTACGTAAAAAATTAATTGGGTAACAGGCTCACCCAGCCAGCACAGGATATACGCCTACCATCTGGAGGTGGTAGCAATCGTTAACGTTTCAACATTCAAGAAGCTACCACGGATCACGGCAAAAATTCAGCCTGCACAGGAAGCGCAAGGCAAACTTCTTGCTCCAATTCCTGTTTATCTTTTCGTTCTCCTTGGTGAAGTTAGTCCAAAACTTGTGGGAATATTGAATTAAACTTTCTGATTGAATTTACTGAAAAAAAAACTGATCTCATCGATAGGGAAATTGCGCACTAGCTAACGCCTGGTCCACATTTCAAACGCACACGCGAAACCCAGTCAGACGTAACTGATCAAATTAGAAAATATTTGGAAAAACGGGCAGGAAAACTTTTCAAACAAGTTTAAGGAGGTGTTAAGTGGCGAGTATCCTTAGGGAAGTGTCCCTTTTACAGACACCTAAAAAGTTTTAAATTTGTTTGCACGAAAATGTCTTGTTTATTTCCTCCAGACGCTTTATAAGAGAAGTTATTACTTTTGGTAAACAAAAAAATTGTTTTATGGATTAGGGACTTTTGTGACAGAAGGACTGGCTTTCTACACGTGAATTTTCGTAGGGGATGATTTAAAGCGACATTTCTTTTCACTTGGAATTTGGATGGGTTGTGAATTTCTCTAAGGAAATTCTTGGCAGGAGTAGGCTGTAAGCTGTATAAAGAAAAATTTGTATACTTGGATTTTTCTATTTTATTCTCAGGCTTATGTACGATTCAATATTTGTGAATTGACACGGAATTTTTCGATGGTCTTAACGTACAGGGTACATACGAGTGTGCCAATGAATTCCTTGAAGTGTTCCCCTTAAAATCCTTTCCCCTCAAATTTATGTTTGAAAACTTTTCGTTTTTCGAAGCGGGTGTAGTCACATAAATACTCGCAAATCCTTTCAAGGACGTCGAAGAACCACAGTTTAATTGAATTGTGTTTGAAAGAGAATATTTCATTCTTTTCAACGATACGCAACATTGTTACGATCCATGCACAAACGCTTTTGAGTCTTTAATTTGAATTTTGAAAAGATCTTCATAAAAATTTATTGTGCTGCCTATAGTCCTGTAATTTTTTTAAAGGTAACCCATTAGCAGCCCTTTAAAAAAAATTAGTTCAATATCTATTTCCATTTAAAAGTTATTAACATTGTTATATTAGGTGAAAAGAACTGTGTGCTTTACGTGGCTCCAGTTGGTCCACTTCTGCTCTGGGAATTAAAAATCTTTCCACAAATTAAAATCGAATGTCCTTGTGGCCAGGAACATGGCTGTAACCATGTACCCTTTCCATTGGATAGAGTTTATGGTTGGCTTAATTCTAACTTATATATTAACGTGCGAAAACGACCGGTTAGGATTCTCATAATCCCCCATTTTGCATTTGGCAGCATGGTAGTAGTAGATATTGTTATCGTTCTTTCCAAAACAAACCAAGCATCTTCATTTAAGAGTGATTGCCTCTATTACTATTACAATTAGCCAATTTGACTAATTTATTCATATGATTGTTTAAATCTTCCGCAGAACCATTACTAGGTTCTTCCACCTTTCCACCTACTAAACGACCCACTTCGTTATTAGGATATAGATGGGACGACTAAGCTAAATTTCAATATCAAATCAGTATTCGTTGAAATCAGCAGCTTTGACAAAATCCAGATTCGGTATTCATATTCACAACACACCGTAAGCAAAGTTCTCTCAGATCCGAAGCCCTTGAAACACCTGTTAGGAACAACTTCATTTTAATTTTATTCATTTTTGCATTACCCATTTGCATGCAAATTTTGACAACCCTAGAATGATTTTATAATTTGGAAAACACGTCAGACAGATTATTGAGGAAATACTGCTAGGGTAGGAGATTGCGACAAATTCCAGGAACAAAGTTAAAGTCACAGATTTACGGCACTAGCATCCAACGCCAGATAAATCCTCCTGTCTCAATACCTATGTGCCTATGTAGTGAAGGCTAAATCCTTTATGCAAATCGTAGAATGCTGAATGCATGTATACATAAATTCCCTTATGTAAATTCCAGAGTAGGATGCATTTTTAATCCCATTCTTCTCTAGAACTTTATATTCAGTGAAAAAGCTAGCCCGGTTAAGGTTGTCGGTCGGTCTCTTTGTGATGCGCATATATTTCGAGGCAGATGATGCATCAAGTAACAAGTTATTCCTTGGGGAGATTTACGTTATATCTTGTTTGTTTCAGGGAAAATACAATTTTACGCTTTTAAAGCGAATAAATAGAAAAGGAATTTAATTTTCTAAGTAAACAGGCTTCTCGTGTTTAAGGGAAAACGCCTGAGAACCTAAAAGAGTCCTTATATCGAGTTTCTGAAACTGTCAGGAGAGGCGAATCCGTCTATTTAAAATGTAAAGAAAGCACGAGAAGTATAAAAAATGAACCACTTTGGATAAAACACTCTAAAAAAATATCTAATTTCAGATAAGTAGCCTGGTAGCACAAAATTATATTATAAAGTGGATGAAATGGGGATTATTTTCAAAATTTGAAGGGATTTTCTAAAAAGGGAGGATTTAAACTTGGGACACTTACTAAACTTTCTTTATTTAATTTTAATTTGAATGTAAGGAGTTATCATGACAAGAAGGAATCTGTGGAGTTTTACAAAATCCCAGTAATCCCAGTGATAAAAAGATACCTTTTATAGGTATTGCTCTGGGTCTTCTTGTAACACACTTCTTCTTTTCTCCTGCCAAATACTAGGAGAGCCAATCAGTGTCTTTGGTAATATGATTTCGGAAACCCTTTTAAATCTAAATTTTCCAAAAAAACGAGACAGATTTTTCCCACTCAACAGTATAGAACTCTTTCTACAGAATATACTTCTAAAGATCAAAATATAAAAGCCAAACTTTAGCCAGAACATTTTCTTTTCCGACAAGTCGATGCACATGGGTGCATACTTTCCCAAGTAAAAGTAATACCATCAATACGTGGGCGCTGGGGCACGTACTTTAACGCTTTAAGTATTCCAGAAAGACTTAATGGAAAAAGTTAGGCTGTCGCATACTGAGCTAAAAGAATTGCAGACGAAAGTTTACAGTTCTTAGAATTAATAAACAAAAAGTTTTCCTCGAAAGTTCTTACGCGAGAATTCCAGTGAAGAGAATCTTTAAGTTTAACTACTTCGCTTCGTTGAGATCCGTTCGATTTGTGCTAAGCTCTTGTTACCTTTTCTGAATACTCAATATATTATATATTTTAAAAATCTGTAAATTTCTTCTTAAATAGGAAAATATATGATTTGGGTAGAGGGAACACTTATATACTGTAAAATCACTGTGTATTTTATTTTATCCTTGGGATCTGACAACACCGAGAAATTCATAAGTTTGCTATGTTTAGAGCACTCTGGTTTTTCTGACTAGTTGTTATTTTTCTTAATAGGTTGGGGTGTGTGCTCACCACGTTATTATTACTGCTGTTTTTCCTGGGAATATAACCGAAGATCGTCCTAATGTAGAGGGAACAGGTCATTTTAGAGTTCAGAAAAATATCTAAGTTCGTCATATAGGAAATAAGCATTTTATACATACGTATATGGTGTTACTGAGATTCAAGACCATTTGTAAATATTTTCTAAGCCATCGTTAATTCCTACGGAAGTTATCCTTTGGAATTCCAGGTCCAACACAATCGTTGAATCGTTGAATTTGTAATTCCAATAAATCTGAGGCACCATAGAGCAGGCATATATCAATAGAATTGCTCTATCTTCTATCCACTACTTTGTCCTAAATGGGTATATATTAGTTTAATTACGAGTACTAAATAGGGCCCATCCTAAACAGTAGATTCACGAAATCTGGGATGCTGTTTATCTATTTAGGTCTTTATTTTAGTCTCTGTAGCACGAAAGTGCATTATTCCTTATCATGCCAATTGTGTCGTTAGCGTCAATTTAGGTTTTCGTGGTTTTAAGTATTGATCGATTCCATCGATGTTGAAAACGCAATCTTATAGCACAGCATTTGACTAATGGGTTTTAATGGATACTTCAATAGAATCCAGCCAAGTCATACCAAAATCGATGGTAAATAAAATCGAAAACTATCCTCTTCTTTTCCCCAGAAAAATATCCATTCCTCGAAGACATCTTCCTTTTATATAATTTCTTTTTGTATTCCATAAATGAGATTGCACAGTCTTTCCATTAAAATTCATATAATGGTTGAGTCCGTCTGACAAAGCAAAAAAGGTGGATTTGAAAGCGTTCAAATGATTCTGGCAGAATCCATAAAATGACTAAGATCAATCGAGATGAACAAATTGTTCGCACCCACAGAGCACTTTTGTCACAGTTGGTCGTCGTCTTTGGGAAATAAATTTCATTCGATTCGATTTGAACAAAAACGAAGGCGAAATTGGGAAATAAAAGTCTATGCAATGTTCCCCTCGAACAGTAGCAAAAATTCCAATTGGGACAGTTTATATTAATAAATGAAAATTCAGGCACATTCCCGGGCAAAACACTGATTTATTATAGGGAACAAAGGCGCCCTTTATTTATTCTCCATATTCGTAATATTCTCAGGGTCCTTTCACTGTAAGGAAGGAATCTGAAGGTAATAAAAGCTATCCCTGTAAGTTATGAGATGGAAAGGATTTTTCCATATTAGCTGCCAGGAACTGCAATGAGGGAAGGGTTCAGCTATTGTTGTGAGTTTTGTCGAAAACTAGCCGACAGCTTCAGCTATAAATCCTTCAACCGTTTTCATTTTCTTTTCAAAAAAAATGTACAGAAAATAGCAACCTCATGACGGGTATATATTACAAAAGTTTTATTCTAACCGGAAAAGTAGGACCCGAAATTTCCAACATTTGTAAATGATATGCCTAAACCAGAACCAAGTATGTGGGGAACCTGCTGACCAAGAGAGGCAGTAGATTGCGGATTGTGGTTCATATGATGCTGATTCCTCGCACTATGTAGGTCAAGCTGAGGTTTCCTTGCGGTTCACCTTCACTTCTGTGTCAATGCCAAAGTGTGCTTCTGTTGTACACCAATCCCTTGCACTTAAAGTGGTACTCCAGTTCATGGAGAGTGCCGGCAAACTTTCTATTGGCATTAACAGAACCGATCAACAGGACTAAGCCCTTACCGAACCGAGCCGAACCGAAGTCATTAAGATTAATGGGTATTGAGTTGAGAGTAGCAACCACTTTTCAGCTCTGTGCCTTGTCATGAAACTTCCAACCACCTTAAGAGCAATTATGGGGCCGCAGGCAATGTTACTATATTAATCGCATTGCTATTATGGGTGTAAATGTGCGGAATGTATGCTATTTCCTCACATGTGCGGCAATTATTGCCGACGAGAAAACTCTACCCAACTGAAAGGGTATTCAATCTAGGGCTGGTGGCAAACAAATTGCTGTAGACTACCCATTTGGGCTTGTAGTTTCTCGTAATAGAACTAGGGAACTTGTTCAGTTTATGTGAAACGCAGACACAAGTCTGGATGTGTTTGTTTCTTAGCAAGTAGACATGAACCATTTCTTAGTGCAAATTACTTGCATCCACTAAAGTGCTGCATCACACTATTACAAAACACCAGAAAATGCAGAAGAATGCACGTAAAGTAGCTAGGAATGTTGTGAAGCTTTACTGCACTTGCCCTTCACAAAAACTGTGCTAAGCAAGGTGAACAAGTGCATTCGTGAATGCAACAGAGCGTAAAATATTTCTCCAAGTACAAACTCTGCCTAGGGCTTCTTCATCCACTGGCGTTTAGGTACATTAGGGAAAAATGAAAATTCTGCACCAATTGCTTCCACCTACGAGAGAACTCTTGTCCACAGAAAATCATAGAAAATTTTCACAGGTGAAATTCCCTACAACGCAACTCGCCATTGAACTGTACCCGCCGGGATGCATAACGATTATTTACAAAGCTGCCCGGGATCATTCATTTTAAAAAGGAGTTTAGCGCAAACCAAATGACTGTTCATTTCCTGAAAAAACCAATTCCCACCAATCCGGAAATTCTCATGAAATTCGAGCACAGGGCTGCATAGACCATAGAGCGTACTGTGATAGTGTTCGACTGCCTCAGAGTTGGCCAACTGTTGTGTCACTGCCTGGCGTTCGAATCATCCCTAACCTGGCCAGATGATTTAATAGGTCATATCCCTCTGGGAGCAGAGTGATAGAAGACATGTGTGTTCATAATTTCGCCAAAGTTGCCCAAGTGTTTGGGTTTGGGGATTATCTTTATCAGCGAAAGGCACGTTCTGTTGTCCCCTCTTGAAAGCCTCACCCTCAAAGGCTAAAAGTCATGCTGCGGTGGCAAGGCCAGTCCCAGGAACTAGAATTTAACAAAAAAAGGTGTTCCTAACCTAGTTCCACGTATGACAGGTGTTGGGTGTTACATCCACGTGACATAAGATGCATGTCAAAATATGACGACTCAACATGTTTGCTGGCTCGTGAAAACATTTTATTTGCTTCTTGGGTGAATTAAAACGTTTCGAAGCCACCCCAAAATGAGTGGGTGGTTAGGTGCCCGTATCCTGCTGGAATATTTTTCGTCTAAAAATGGTTTAGGATGCATGTGAACATGAACTTGCCTGGTTGGATGCTCTCAGCTCTGCACATTTCGTCAATATTTAATTTTTCAATTTTTTTAATCAAAATTTTTTTTCATCTGAAAAGTAGGCAGGAGTTAGCAGACTATGTGAGAGAATTTGGTAGGGAAATAATATTAGCACAACGAGAGGAAGTTTGGAATAAAATTGCGCATTTTCTGCTGCTCGAATGGGTCCCATTTTGTAAATTGGGTTACTGTTAAATGCCACGGCTCATTGCAATTCTGCAGCGAAAAACCCTTAAAGCCTTTTATTAATTGCTTTGAAATTTAAATTTTTTAAATTTATTTCCAGTCTGGATGTATTCCGACGAGAAGCCAGTTCCAACACTTTTTAACGCTATTTTTAAAAATTACTCTATGTATCTCTTCATATTTTCTCGAAATTATAAAAAAGCACTAAAGCAAATTTGAATAATCCCGGAAAGAATTGGGAATTCTACAAGGGTATGTTTGGAATTTAGATCGTCTTGGTTAGAAAATTAACAACGCTGATTATTTTATTATTGGGTTTGGTATAGACAATCGTTGGTATTTGTCAAAGAGCTTGGATTTTATTAATGCCTAAAATATGGGCAAATGGCTTTACAAGAAAATGACCCTAAAGTCTTCTTAATTGGGTGCATCCGCACACGGCTGGCAATTTGTATAGCAATCTTGTTTATGACTGACTTTACTTTTTCCCTTACAATTTCTTCAATGAAATAAGGAAAAATATTGCAGCAAAGAGTAATGCATGAATTTTCAATAACATCCCTATGTTAAAATTCTAACACTTTCCCGTTGTTCTCTGAAGTGCTAAAACCACCCCATTTAGAGAGATATGCCCTCTTATCACTCTGCTGTGCAAGCAAAGTAGGGTAATGTTTTCAGGGTATTTGTATGTATATATGGTTCTCTTATGCATTTACCAATTTTGACATAGGATACCAAAGTTCTTAGTATGGCGCCCCTAAGATTCCATTTCCTTTAGACTAACATAGCAAAACATAAATCGAATAATAATCGGAATTGTTTCAATACGTGACTTAGATACTTGAGTCTCCAGAAAATCGCATAAGCACCTGAACTGAAAGTCTAACACGATGCAGCATGATGTTACTGACTTCTTCTTAGTTCACAGCAATTTTCAAAAGCATCCTCTCCTGAAAAATGTCTAAACTTCACGCTCAGAAGATTGCTATTAATCATCTGCTCTACTGCAATAATACAGCTGAATTAAAATGCAGATTTAATCCCATAATGGAATAGTTCTCCAGTTTTGCGATCTCGAGTTGAAAGACTTCATTGTATCCAATCCCGTACACTGTACACCTCACATAAATTTAATTTAATATCTGCAGACCCAAAATTTATTACACAAACAGTCAGTCATCATCTTTCCTCAGACATTGTTGGATTGTTTTAATTTTCACCCTGTCCTCGCAACGCATCCATTCCTATACAGACCCAGCCCAGAACGACAATGACTACGAAGACAAGATGTTGTATGCTTCTGACAAAATGATAGTTTGAATATTTTACAAAAGCTCGTTATTATGAGTGTAGTGGGGGTTTGTGAGGAAGTATAAGGGTCTTCTATTCCAAAGAAATTGGTGCCATTCCTTACGTCTTATATGTTTTTTTTTCCTTTTTTCTTTTCGTATTGAAATTGTATAATGGGAAATAAAAGTGCTCTTGATAATATATGCTTGAAATTTTGCAGATTCTTTGCACTCCGGCATAGTCGAACATTGTTCAAGACGAAATTGTTCCAATGCAGCAGTGGTGACAGCAGTTGAGTTGAGCAATTGTTGGGAAGTTCGCTGTTGGTTGAAAGTCAATGGAACTTAAGTGCTCAAAATGATTGAGAGCCTTTCAACCGATTCGACAGGGAGTATTTTCAATGCTAACGAAATTGGGTGATTTTTCAGAATGACTACATCAATACTTGCAGTATCGATTTCGATTACTCGTACTCCTTATAGAGAGGAGACTTCTGTTGTGAAGGAATCCTACACCCATAGGTCTCATATTTCAGATCATTTTTGATTACTTCCAATTAGTGAAAATGTTTGACTAATCACAGTGGGGTTAGGTTTATTGAATAAAAACCTATGGAAACAAATGTTCGCCTTAATATCTTCCATTCAATAAATTTCGAGCTAGTTTCTTAAACACCTCAACGAAGATGGGATGAATCTCCTCGGATAAGTTCCATACGGTTGGAGTGTACATACCGTCGTCATTAGTTACCACAAAACGATTTCCTAAGCCTCCCAAAAGCTCGTTATAATGATTGTGGCAATAGGCTTCCAATAACTTCACAAAGTTCATTATCCTATTCATTCCTTGAGCAGTCATAGGATGTAGATGACGCCCAAGTTAGTCGAGCAGAGAGAAGGGTGTATTATAGGGATAATAATGAGATTTTATCGGAGGAAAGATTAATTGAGTGTGGACTTTCTGAGCAACGATTCATTGTCATTCCTTATCGAGCTGGATGGGATGTTTACATTTTAGAAAACATTATTCTTTTGTTGTGCATTTAATCAGAAGATGTGTTCTTCTGACTAGGAATGTAATTTGTTAGTAAGTTACCTCAGTAAGGCTCTTATGTACCTTCGAAATTACAGTGTGAGAAGGGAACTTTCGCTTAAATAGGAAGTGAAAATCAGTACAGATTTCAATTTGTTTCTATCACATAGCACAACTGCAAACTAAAATAAATAACTCAAAAATTTCAATCCTAGCAGAAAACTTCCGGATGCAATAAAAGCATCTTTCGGAGAGATAAATTTAGGTATATAAATTGCCTAAAAGACATTAAGCATTGGAATGAATATTAATCTCTTCGTGTAGGCAGGATCAAAAGGATGGGCATCCACAGAAACCATTTAACCCCATTAAATCCTTACTGCCCTGGGATATAACTTTACAATTCAAATATATATCTACACTTCGTGTTTATCTGATAGGAAATTGTGAGGAAAACGGAACGTCCAATCCTTACTAAGCTAAGGAAATTGGTTTCCACACATCATCACGGATTTTAATTGATGCAGCACCCCATCACTTTTTGCGGTGCATATTTGTGCATGAACAAAATTGATTGATGTGTCTACTAATTTCTGCTAAACCTTGAAAACGTTCTACTGAAAATTGTAGCCTCGTCCTCTTGTAGTTGGTTTGCAAAAGCGAAAAAGCACTCAATAAACGAAATTGAACAGATTTTTATCCTATTCACCCAAAATTGTGGGGAACCCTGTTGAATTTTTCACATATCACCGAAAATTGTGTATATAACGTTGTTATGGCCAATATCCGGTCCAATATTTATCTCATGTCCGATGCGTATAAACCAGTTTCGTATGGTTACCTCAATTTAAATAAATTATTTATGGAATTTACTTAAATCCATTTTTATCCATCACCATTTTGACCTTCAAAAATCAATAGATCTACGGCTTTAACAGACCTATGGTCAAGGAATATTTATGGCTTGAGTCCGCCAATGAATTATTGACATCCCCGGGATTTATCTGGATTTTCATCATCACTGAGTTTTAAATAAATCTTTCCAGTGTCTTTAGTGCTCCTACAACTTCCGTCTAGAGTTAATTTATGGTATTTATGGTTAGCCGATCAGATCCCAAAAGGGATCAATAAATTTCTTGCAAATTGTAGCAAGTGTTCACTAGTTCTTCTGCAGTGAAATTATTTTCCATGAAGATTTCTGCTGAGGTGAGCACCACAACCCGACTGTAAGAAGGAAGTATCCCGGGTACCAAGTGGGCTGTTCGTTAACTTAATTATAGCAATTTTTCGTATTTATTTTATTATCTGTTAGCTGGGTATCTGGAAATGGTGTTATTGCTGGCAACCACCACATAATGTTTTCGGGATAATTATCGTAAAAGATTTATTGTGGCCGGAAGATAAATGCTATTAGTGGTGTTAATGAATGTGGTTTTCACAGGATTTAACTACAAATGAGGATCCGAGTCCTTTTGATTGATTCCCATGAATTAATTTAGGGTAAATCCACAATAATTGAGTTTCATTTTAATGCACCTTATTAAGAGTGCCAGCCTTTAAAATATGTTAACTCTGTTCATTACAAAGCAATTAAGATCTAAGAGCAATAATTTAAAGCCAAACAATCTCATATTGCGAAAAATAAAAGGATTACATGGTATTAAACTGTGGCAACTCTACTACGACCTAGAAAAAGTCTCTCCAAAACTCATTAAAAACAGATAGAATAATATACCTTCTCTTTTCGTCGATAGCTCTTGAATAATCGATCCTTTTCTGAACCTTTTTTTGCAAATTATAAAAATCACATCATCAGGTCGCTCAGTTCTTCTAACACCTTTCTAGATTAATTTCCTTATGTTAGCAAAGATATTACTGGTAGAACACTCCCTGCCGTCCACTCTTCATATGGTTCGCTAGGGGCTAAAGACTTTAAAAATTAAATTATGACTATTTTTCCACATTCATATTTTTCATTGCCGATTATAAATTCCCTGGACAGAGCCAGTTCAATTAGAATAATTTTTGTATGGAAAATTTGGACACTACTCCGTATATTCCCTGACTTCCTTCAATTCATGGCTCCATCCACGAACACCTTCCTTCCCTTCTACGTATATGGCTAGGCATCTATATTCAAATAGGATTGTCATCCTAAATCTTTATCTGTTCACGAATATTCCCTACCATCACATTAACTACAAAGCCAATAAATTGTTTAATCAAGGCACAGAAATAGAACGCGATAATATAAGCAGATTGAATTATAATGATTGCAATCTCTCTACCCGATTTCATTTAGAGAAGACCAAAAGAGGTGATTAACAAAAACCCACAGATAACAGAGTCCTTTCCGGACTAAGACGAAAACATTAGGACGTTTTCGCTCCTGCAGATCAAATAAAGATAACTTCAATCTATCAGAGTTGTTATTAGGGTTTTTGTTTTTTATGGGACTAAACCCTGCAATAGTCATAGTTTTGTTTCCGCTTAGAAACTCGGAAAAACACTTGCCAGTTCGAAAATCGTGCAAATCAATCCCCTATACCTCCTCAACATAAAGGTGTAATTTACCTTCTTTCTAGGTCAAATTCTTTTCCAGCGATTGAACAAATTAGACACCTTCCCCGCCTAAACGAAATAATTTCGTGTTCAGCGAAAACTTCCTGCCAACTTTTCCATTTAGGAGAACTTTCATCCCAGAACGGAAATTTCCCTTGTCTACCGTAAGTCAAAAAAGTCCACAATGAATGTTCACCAGAAAAGGTCGCTAATGAAACGATCAATTAAGCCGATGAATTGAATGAGGCACCTTTCCGTCAAGCCATTAATATCCCTGTGCCCCTTGATTAGAATATGACCGTACTTCATTCGTTATACACTCGACCAGTCTTATATAATACCCTGTTGTCGTCCTGATGTATTCTGGTGACAGAACAATTTGCACCTACAGTCAATGTCCGGGTGCTCTTCTGGATATCTGAAGATGAAAAATGAAATCAATAGAATGGACTGTTTCCGCACATGGGAACCTGTCCAGCACATTGTCCGAACTAATGCCACAGTTCCATCCTCCTCGGCAGTGTCAAGATGATAGGTAGCCTGATAGGTTGCGAACATCTATTTGCGAAGAAAATTGCCGTCCGTAACATTTTATGATTAGATCGTTTGTAACATTACCGCCTTGAGTTATAACAAAGTGGTTGTCCTTTCTCTCGTCACAAGTCGAATTATTTGAAATTGAAAATGACAACTAGGTCCCCCTGAGCTTCTGGCTAAAATGGGACTTTTACAGGTGAAATTAGATCTGACGAAAGCGGAACGTATTAAACGACATGGCCTCAGGCACGCACTCAATAACATTTCGGTATAAAAAGAGTGCGCTTAAAATTAGATTTTGACGAGGAACGAGGTGTAGTAGTGGGTCATCCCTTCCGGTGGCACATTCCACCTTTAGCGTGCTCCAACGTAAGTATAATTCTCATCACTGTTTGTGACGGTTGATGTAATTTATGTTGTACTTCACTCTCCAAAAGTTTTTCGACCTATTTTGGGGGTTTGAGCTAGCGATGTAATCCGTTTAAGTTGCTGTCAATGATCTGGATGAATTTTATAAATCATTCATTAGAACGACCTGCCAGAAACTTCGAAATTAGTAGCTGCTTACGAAGTGGGTTGCCAGGAAGACTATTGGGTGCAGTTACTCGGGTGTTTGCATTACAGAACAGCCAGCTACATGTGCTTGTGTGGTTTTTGGTACTAACAAGAAATATACAATTTTCTTCGCGTAATTCCCATTCTCCTGATTCCAATAGTTTTAATTAAAATTAATGAAATTTTAACATGTTAGTAAATGTTGTAAATTGCATCGAGAAGTACAAGAAAATAATTAATTAATATGAGAAAATATCTTTATAGCGAAAGTCTGCATTCAAGTTGAGAGTGGAGTACTTAAAACAAGGAATAGGTACTTTTTCTAACATTTGCTAAAAGACCAAGATCTACATGTGTGTGTGGGGCTGTTGACGACTTCGTTGGGAAAGCCTATTTTTCTTCTACTAAATATAGAAAGTCCAATGTGCAAATGCAATATGCGAAGTGCAATTATGTCCAGAATATCGGAACTGATATTACTAGGCCAAAAACTGAATCTTACGGAATTCGAGATTTAGATTTCAGAGCATTTATAATTGTAGGTTGAAAAACTAAAAAAGGACTTCATTAACGAGTCAGTAATCAATTTAAAAGCGCATCGATTTTTGGTTCTTGATAATATCAGAAATCTTCGGTCTTTCGTAAAAATCAAATGAGTCACATTGACCCAATTAGGACCAAAATGCAACTTTACGTCTTTCGTTACAAAAGAAACATAAAAAGCATAAATTACATTCTCATCTTCGTCCTTGTAACTTTTACAACTTCATTGAAATTCAAGTAGCCCATCATCATCATCCACTGCTTCCTTCCTTCCCAAAAAACAATCTCCAAAAAAATTCATTTTGTCCAAATTCCTTCCATTCTATTCTCCTCACTTTTATGCGAATTTTTTCGTGTCATTTCAAAACTAGTCAAACGTCGGAAATAAGACTGCTAAAAATTCGTATAAATTCCTACCAAAAGTTTCATTTTCACATGTGTGCTACAACGTTTATGTGTGCTACAACGTTCACTACTTCTAATTCTACGATATAAACTTAAAGAAACATTTTAGTGCTAAAGGGCTAAAAGCTGGTCCAAATGCCACGTCATGCCATACAAGCACCGCTATATAAGCACACTATGCCCGTCACTTTGCAACTTTTAAATAATGCTGGTAAGCTGATGGGGGATGAATACAGGCAAGACGACCCGACCCGGGTATGGCTCTCTACAGCAAAGTTTTATGCTGAAATGAATTTTATAGGAAGTTGGAGTAAATTGTATGATCAAACTGAAAGGAGCTCCTGTTGAAATTTAATGAAGAGCTCACACTATCAGTGCGCTCTGATTTCGGATAGCTTTCACGTCATTGGACGTCAATTTACTTTGGAGGTAAAAACCTTGTTAAATTGCGCGCTGATTTCGTAAGTGCGGCATTAAATTTTTACACATCGCTAAAACTCCTAGGAGACTTATGGTGCCAAAATGAAGGATTAAATTCAAGGCAACCGGGCAGAGGCGGAGATGGAGGTATAAGTAAATCTGGCTTAGTTAAGTTAGGGTAGAAATTACTTTGAGAAAAACTGAATCTCTCCGCAGGGAAAGGATGATGCTCTATAGGTTAGAATTGAATTTCACTCGTCCGAAATAATGACGAAAAATTCAGATGAGTGAGAGGACTCCCCGTAAAATGTCTCCAGGGAACTAAATGGATTTGTTCCACTGTTTCTTGTAATTTTATCAGCTTGCAGAATTCCTTGAAAAAAGATGTTCAAGCAAGACATGTTTGTATAATGGTCCTTGTTTTCGGTAAAAAGCAAAATATAACTGCTTTCTTTATATTCCTCCAGGCATTTGTATGAGGGGAAATAATATCCGTCCTTTAGAAAACAAAGAGGCACGTGCAGCTTCATCTTATTCCACAAATCCATCAATCAAATAACGAATACAAATCAATTAGCGTAAAAAGAAGAAGGAGTCTGCGGCAGTTTCACGCGACCTACTTCAAATTTTGTGTCATTAATACAAAGCCTACACAGATGGAAGTCTTTACAAGCACCATTGAAAGAAAGTTATTTCGTTAATATTTATACTATTGTCAAATTTTTGCTTTATTGCACTTGTTCTAATTGTTCATTAACTTTTTGTTTTTCTTTTTTTCAGGATGCGGGCCTTCGTAGAAGAAAACG
>QYTT01089692.1:31311-42030 GCA_006980735.1 Dasypogon diadema | reverse complement strand
TTAAGAGTTTTTCTTCTTTTTTTCAAATATCCTATTTGCATCCTTAGTTCTTTTTAAAGTGTTTCCAGATGTGACAAATCAGCACAGGGATTCAGCACTGTTGGTGCAAAGAACAAGCACTGTTGCTGCTTGTATATGCACCTCTAAGGGCACTATTTGGAGGAAGGAGTACGTGTCATTACTCACTTAGGCTGAGCTACCAATTTCCGCTTTAGATTCGTTTCGATATTTAAATGGTCTAAAACGGTGGATGGTTGACTCACCAGGTGAATAATGACACACTCTTAATTTGTCTATCCTATCTGGTATATATTTTATATGACAAAAATATATTTACGTTTTATGCAAAAACAATATAAAACCTATACCCTGTACATATAAATATGTTTAATAAATCTGTCGTATCCAAAACATCATGAAGTGATATAAATCCTTACATACCATTTCGATATAGCTCTTATACTATTTGTGGAATAAAATTTTATAAGATTGAAATGTATATAAGCAATACGAATTTTTGAATGGACCTATATAGATATGAAAATTTATAAAATTTACACCAAGATTTCTAACCGTGTACACAGATGGAAGTCTTTACAAGCACCATTGAAAGAAAGTTATTCCGTTAATATTTATACTATTGTCAAATTTTTGCTTTATTGCACTTGTTCTAATTGCTCATTAACTTTTTGTTTTTCTCTTTTTCAGGATGCGGGCCTTCGTAGAAGAAAACGAAAAAACCGACCCTCTGATTAATGCCCCCGATAAAAAGAACAATCCGTGGGCCGAGAAAGGAAAATGCATCATTATGTAATATTGCACTAGAGCTATATATCGACCAATTTTAATCCAGTTAGTAGCATTCATTCTACGAATTTTCTCTAAGCTCCGAATAATGCTAATTTCCTCAACAAATTTCCATAAAATCCAGTACAACTACAACTACAGATGAGTAGCGAAAAATCAACTAAATTGCATACACCTAAAATCCACCATAAATTAGAGGAATTTTCAAAAAGGGCTAACAAACCAGTAACAATCCAAACAATCCAGAAAAACGCTAATACATAATTGAGAATCATTGAAAACTATAGGTTTCTCTCTTTGGACTATGACGATGATAATGTTTAGTACTGCTACCTTTGCACTATTATATAAATTGTACCACCCTGTAGTATACGGTTGGAGTTTCAAGATCCCGTAGAGGTTGCTCCTGTTTACCACTCTCTAACCTCTCTCAGCTATCACCCGACACCCAGAAAAGGTCTTAGAGTTCCTTCTCTTCTGTTCCCACCTTAAAATACTTTCCTTTACATTTTTCAGCAATTTTCCATAGATTTTCGAAATATTTTTTTGTCCCACGTTTTAGCCGTTAGGGCTATTTTTGATAATTAGTGAATATACCAAAAAAAATTGTAGCGGATTATTTAAAATTTTAAAGAAAACTTATAAACATAATAGAATGGAAAAACACTAATTTCCTTAGAGAATGTTAAAGAATTAATTAGGAAAATACTAGAAAATTATGAAGAATTTTATTTCTTAAAATTGATTTGAAGTTCTGTTCGAAAATTTATTCGTAAATTTTGTTTTGAATTTATTCTTAAAGTAAAAAAAAGACCACATGTTTTCTATGAGGTAAACGATGTCAAAATTCATGAACATAACATGAAAACTACAAGGAAGTGAGAAAATGAAAAAGTAATGTTTGCTAAGTAGTAAAAATTAATAATTAAGAAAACATTCACGCTAGAAGAAAAATTAGAGAGTCAAAAGTAGAAGCAAAAAGTAAAGTATAATATAAAAAGCGTAGCAGTTCTTAAATTGTTCAAAGCAAAAATTAATAATTTTATGCCAAACACCTAACTCACATACTGTGTTAGTTAAATTAAAGGTTAGAAATCAATTAAACTTTTAAGTAGAGGCTGGCTTAAATTTTTAACCCAAAACCACAGCAACAACAAAAATGTACCATGTGCGCTTAACATCTTTTTCAACAAATTGAAAACCAGTGAGGGTGAGAATTTGAGCCAGCGGTAAAATAAATTCGCAAGAACAATTTGCTTTTTAACTATTTTTATAATTTCCCCAGAAAAAAGGAATTATAATTGTAAGGCAATTAACTACAATTAAGGAAAATTATAGAATGATAGTGTTCTATATATTTAAGATGCAGCTATTTATCGATTAAATTGAGCAGAATAAATCCTTCGGAGCTAGTTTCAAGAAAAAAAAGCAAATAAACACGTATCCTCCATAATTTTTTGGAACTAATTAATTCCTTTGCCAGGCAAAAATAAAAACGAAACTCCGTCTGGTACCTATTTAATAATATTCGGTGCTGAATCAAGGAAAATTTTAATAACTATATTATTAAATTATTTTCTGGTGGTTTTGACTCAGCCCCAATTTTTATTGAGTTTAAATATTTCACCCATACGGGCATGCAGATATTCACGATTTCAACAGGTCTAGCACTACACCATAGAAAGAGAGTAAAGGAAGCTCTTTCGTTGATGCTCATAAATTTATCGATTCGAATTTAATTAGTAATTCCACTCTATTTAATTAAGAATTTATCTTCCTGATGATGTCTTACTAACAGGGCGATTATGCCGAATTTAACAAAGTGGTAAAAAAGAGCTATTTGTTTTGTTTTTAAATAATACCAGAAAATTAATTACTTCGTGATATGTTTTTAAATTCAATTGCCCCATTTCCACCAGCTCTACTTAATTACGAATATCAGTTTATTTCCATTTAAATTCTGTATGTTAGTCAGATTTTGTAATTACTGGCCTAAAGTACTTTGGCAATCTGATAAAACCACTTTATATCTGGCGTGCATCTGGCATAAAAAACTGTTCGTTTACAGTCAGAAGCAATCAATTTTAATTAGTACACTTTTTACCTTTTTTTTGTGCTATTAATCCACAGAGTCCTTTTTGTCAAACTGAAGACTAGAAGACTAACATTTGACTGATGATATCTTTTATCATATTTGTCCTTTCATTGTTTCTCCACATATATGAATGAATACTGGAGGGCACATAGCATGTCTTCAAAAATTAAAAATAAAAAGTATTCCGCATTGGAGTCCCCTAATATCCTGCTTATCATAATTAATTTTCATTGAGTCTCCCTTGTTTCTACAGTCTCTGAATTCGGGTTTTGTAGATATCGCTTGTAAAATTCAAAGAGTGCTGGATTTATGGAATATTTTCAAAATGTAAAGTATTCCGTTTTTTTCAGAAGTAGGGATGATAAGCAAGGTTTAGAGTATCGTGTATATTTTGTATCGACTTCTGAGGAATAGATCTTCTACAAGAATAACAAAAGAAAAGATATCAAGTTTTCACTAGAATAAACATTCAATGGAGTACGGAAAACAACAGTTTACGATTTACATAAGTATTATTATTTCTGCTTCCTGCAAGATATGGAAGGCAAATAAAGCCCTCTACTTACACCGCTACTCTCATATATTTTGGAGAGGGAAAAATAATCAAATAAATAAAAAACGTATGTACGTTCATAAACTGTAATACCACATTTTTGCATAAAATCTGTATGTACTGGAAAATCTATATTTTAGAATGCAATGTATTAAAATTGTGGCAAAAACTTTTCGACAGCAGATTCATTGGAGACCTGAGCCAATGTTCTAAATTTCTCTTCAAATCAAAACCACAGTATACAGATAGAAAGGGTACAATACTATCGAATCCCAACAGAATAATAACATACGACTACATTGTAATAAGTTTCTCACAAGGCATTCAGCCGCTTGTATTTCCACACAATAATCCCAATTGTGTAATATTTCATTTTACGTTATGGACCAGATTCTGCAATTTTCACTGTTCATGCTTTTAAAGTAAAATACACGAACTTGGTCCATTCAGAGCTGGCTCAACCATTCATCTTATGCAAAGCAGTTATAGAGTTGAACTATTAACTACATAAACTAACTTTTTGAATACACTCGTTGCATTGCCTCTTGGTCTAGTAATTGCCTCTCCATTCAGTAGAAGAAATTTTCCTCTAAAAGCATCGCCAAAGAACAGAGTTAAGAAAAGTGAGTACAGCTTCCTTTCTTTGGTTTTAAAGTAGAAAAATTCCGAATTCTATAAAGTTTTGAAGAAAGACTATTTTAAAATATTCGGATGAGTTGAGAACTTTTTAAATATTGTATAATGTCGCTGAATTCATTTCAAGTCTTTTTTGTTGTTTTTAATGCCTTTATTTGGTCCTCAGTTAACCCCTCTTTGAAATCGCGCTTCAATTAATAAATTCCTCAGAGTTTTGTAATTTTTATAAAAGAACAAAAGAAATATTTACCACATCCCAGAAACTTGGAAATTTGAAAAGTATAAAATCAAAAACTAAGACGTTAAAACATAAAACTTGTCAGAATTGTATTTAAAAAGTAAAACGACAACAATATATGTTTTGTGTAGTTTGAAACCTTTTTTGTAAAATTCATTTATTTTGCTTTTATTTGTTTATTTTATTATAATATTATTTTCTTTTCATTGTTTCATTTACTAGGCCAGTTAAAATTCGAAAAAAGGATTGCTTATGGATTTTGTCATGGATGTATATGATACAGGTATGTCAGAATAATACTCATTTCTATTTTCATTATTTAACATTTATTTTTCACATAACATTTACACAAATAGTCCTAACCAGGAGCAAGAAGTAATTTACGAAACTCAACTCTTGTTATTATTATTTTTTATTATTGATTAAGATTTCAATATTTCGGGGATGGAAAACATCTTATTTTAGTCCCCAAAATATATTTATTTTGAATCAGAAGGAGTTTTCTCAACAGTGTCACTATGAATCGAAAATAAACTATTGAAAGGTCTTTTTATCATGTTGAGCATAAAATGCAAGAAATTAATCCTGCCTAGATATCTTCTACACGAAGTGCCTAAAATTGTTGTAACTTTAGTGTAGACATTAGAGTTTGTCAAAATTACGAATTCTTCAAAGTGCTTTTATTTTTTTTTTTTGTTTCTGACTTTTTAGATGTTTTAACTTAATATCCAATAAGTTTCATATCTTCGTATCAAACTACCAGAAAATAATTTACCTGAAGTAAAAGAAAATCGCCTATAAATTCGCAAAAACTCCAAATAAAACTCGACATTGATGAAAAGTTCTAAATTTCACCGAATTCTTATGATTCTCTAAGTCAAGCTCCTTTAGAAAAAAATTGACCAATGTATAGCTAAAAAACTTCTTTTTATGGAGTAGCCACTGTAGCAATTATTAACAAAAGAAAAAAAAGATAATTTCCAAAATGCTCTGATAAAAGTGATTTCGATGATCACAAAAAAAAGATTAGATTTTTTCGCGACCAAAAAATAAAAGGAGTAGTATTTATTCTTAATTAATTTATTTAGTCTAAACACATTTATTATTATTATTATTAATTATTATTCGTAAGAATTACTTATTCCAAGCAAAGGCGTGCACTGCATTAAAATTAAAAATATCGGAAGATTGTTGCGGCCCGATTTTAATGATGACATGTCGTCGTGTGCAAATGTGTTGACTCAAAAAATTAAAAGTATCTCCTCTATCTCTACATCAGGGCAGCATATTTGCTAAGTTTGTCATAAAAATCGGGCACCAAATTGGAATGGTATAGCAAGTGAAATTGGGATCAATTATAATGATATAATATTTTATTGATTTTACTTAAATATGATAATTTTAGCGAAACACATATTTATCTTAATATCTTAGAGATTTTAGTAACGTTTTACATTTCCTTTAATATAAATGGATCACGATAGCAAAGATACAGTTTGTTGGTGAACCAGCATCCAACTTATCAATACTAAAAATAACTAAAACGTAATTACTCAATTAATTAATTTATTTAGCGATTATTGTTAATATTAACTTGATGACATCACTAATAATCAAACTTAACGAGAAATGGTCGGCTTTTAACTATTAAAGAAACGGCGTAGGGCCACTATATTCTCCATAAGTAATTGAGAGTTTAAAAATCTACACCATGATATACAACATTAAATAATATTTTAGATAAATTAAGTATTTATTAAAATTTAACTATAATATTTAATAAAAGTGAAATTATGAAAATTTATTAATGATGAACTAGACTTAAGGACGTCTTCACTTGCGGTTTTAAATTATATGAAAGATGATGAGAAATGGAGAAATATTACTAACTAAGCTAGAGCGCTAATTTACAGTTTACTATAATACCACATATTATGGCAAATATTAATGACATTTAATGATTAGTACGTAATTCAACTATCATTCTTATGTACTACAGATGTAATGAAGATTATGGTTATTAAATATATTACATAGCGGATAAAGGATGTGATGTTTTGAGTGTGCTTGTAGAGTTTTAGAGTTTGTCATCACAAAAAGGAACATCAATTAACTTTTGAGTATTGTACAATACAATAAATTCTACTTTATGTATATTTTCAACTTAATCCTCAATATTATTAACCCGCGACGTCCTTGCAGGGATTCGCATTCGCATTCGAATATTTGGAGCCTTTGGAACTGCGGACAGCCGTCCGCCTGCTCCTCAAGGCCGTGCAGTCATATAGAATGTACTCTGCTTGATTTTTTCTTTCCCTTCGATCCCCAGCTAAGGGTTACCTAATTTTTCGAGGCACATTCGAAATTCTATACGAATAATGCGAATACTTTATGCCTAATCCGCATAGAAAACCCTGCTTCACTTTGCTTAAACACTTCCGTTCTAAAGCAAAAGCCACCTGCAGACGTTACCAACGCCTTTGGTCCTTTTAAAACGTTTAGCTCTACTCCTACTGATTTCTTGTAAAATTCACACAATTTCTCAGTATTTTAATCTTCTGCCAATCCGACTTGCAAAAAGTGTTAATGACACTGAAAATCTGAAAAATGACTTTGCAGATTTTCGCCACCTACAAAGAGTTGGAAAAAAATTGTGTCACCCAAACCGTCTCTAATCCATTTGTTTACAATTTTTTCCTATTCCATTGCAATCATTAAAATCAAAATTGAGAATCAGAGAGAACAACTGCCCACCGCCGAGCAAACCTAATATAGCAAAATCAAGTTTCTCGCTTAATGCATTGAACTCTTTCTCTCGGTTTTATCAAAAATTCAGCCAAGGTTTGTACATTGTACTACATTGCAAATCTCTGCTAGTCAGCTGAATACCACTCAAGTGTAGACATTCTTCTCTACCGTAAGCGCGTATATACCTTTCTTTGGAGTTTGTTGGAGTATACTTCCCTCCTCAATGTGATTCGAACTCAGTTGATCAACCGCTCGAGATCGTGAAGGCAGAACTGTGCGCGGTTTAAATATCGCGGGTTTGATCGAAGTGTGTCTCTTGTATACCAGTAGTGATTTATTGTAAAGGTACGTGCCTCGTGTGGTGCCAACTGAGGTTGTCAATCCCACAAAAGAGTAAGACAAAAGTCAATCACCGAGCGGAACTGAATGTTTGTACGGGAATAAACTCCTCCTCGATACCGTCCTGGAAAGAAAAATTGTAAACCAGTTTTGATCGCTTTTATGGTGGGCACGCACTTTCCCGACTGTGTGTAAATAGAAATTTCTACAATTTACGCTTAAAACAAACTTGACAAGGCGATCCCATTAAACAAAAGAGCTTCAGTTGTTATTGTTGCGCCCAACCCAGGCTAATAAACGGCAGGATTCATTGAGAAGTACTTAATATGCATTGTCAGTGGTTGTGGAATCTTCGCGCGCCGTTTTTTGCGTTTTTTGCATTCTAAATGACTCATCAAGGTTGGAGCCTAGCATTCATACCTCCAGGCCATTGTCTGACACAATCAAGAGCCAGCTTTTAGGAAATAACTGTGCCTCTACCAGTTTAGCTGTAAAGAACTGAAGAAATGCTGAGATAACCCGAAAGTGACAGTGACGTAAGCGGGTTTTCTTCATAAAAAGTTTCAGTTCTTCGGGTCTCACAGCCAAAGACCCGTAATTGGTGACAAAGACGCGAATAAATGCTGCCCAGTTTTGTACTAAGTGTGGGCATAGGCACTCACCTTATATGGCTGGCTGGTAAGATCGCCTTCACAACTGGATGACCGCACTAAGTGGGCGCCACCACTCTTTTTCTGCTAAATTTCAGCAAATCTTTGGCATTCGTCCACACTGTGATTTATGCAATCTGGTGTTCGTGCCGCAATTGCGACATCCTAAAGGTCACAACCGCAAAAGTTTTGCAATTTAAATAACGTCTGTCTGCAGTTCCCAATAAATTGAACTATTGATGTGGTTTTGATATCCCGTCGAGCCTGGGTTAGTTCTTCAATCGATCCAATTTTGCGGTTTACGGCGCACGTAAACTGCGTGTGACTTACCTTCACACCAGGCAACTTCTGAAGACGTTGCAAGCGATCATTCTATTGTACAAACCCAGAAAGGAAAAAGAATTTTCTATTAACGCCGTATTGCATTTCATTCTAGAATTCCAGTTTACAGCGAGTATTAATAGCAGAGTGAAGTAATTTGCTTTTTAATTCAACTCAGGCAAGAGACGTATCAGTGTTTGATTCCAAATAGAGCAGCTACTTTTTTAAAAAGAAAAAAAATGCCTTATCTCCACACATTATGATCTGGAAGCGGAAATCAATTAGAGGATCATCCTACAGAAAATTGTCTGTCCGAGTTTGACCTAGAATTGACGTCGAAATCAGAAAGAAACTCATAAAAGACGTGTATATGCATGAAAATGTATCTTTTTCACCTAAACATTGTACACGCACTCATTAGCATTTTTCACTGAAACAGATGCTTATCGCTGCGGAGCATCTGTTTAGTTCGAGTAGGTCTCTTCTGCCATAGCCAAGACAATGAATCATTAACCATTGCTTGTCCTGCTATTCATCAAATTCTGAATATTGCTTTGCCCTTATTTTTGTTGCATGTCGTTTCTGTTGTGCTTTGAAATAAAAGCTGACTTTTTCCGACAAATATTTGAACAGTTGTGAATGAAAGTAACATGGAGAAACTCATGTTGAAAATTCTGCTGACAAAACTTGAGGTAGCAAAAGCAATTTTTCACATTAACTCTATTGCATGTGATCCCGATGAAAGTCACACCCGCTTTCGATATTTAGGTAAATTTGTAAAATCTTTAATAGTCCCCGAACACCTTCTTGTTTTCAACCTGAATGGGAATCTGTGATTGCTCTGCCAATTGCTAAAGCCAATTCCATAAAATGCCTTGAATATTGCTCAGCAATCTCTTCCTGCTTTTACAAAAGCTTCTGACACCATTAGTCAGGCAGGTATCCAAGGAGCATTATTAGGCTCAAATGGTTTTAGAGAAATAAACACCAAATCTTAAAAGCTTTCAATATGTTTTCGTTTGTATTCGGTCTCCCTTCTTCGTATAACGTATTGTTGTATGCCGCAAGAATCAATTCTGGGAAAAATGGTATGCTTTCCGTGTTGATTTCACCAAAGCTTTGGACAGCGTAGTACATGGAAGAAAGAAAAGTCATTGAATGGTTTTCTTTTAGATTTGGCTCAGAGAATGAAGGAACGGTTTCTACTCTCAAGTGTGGAGTTCCACAAGGATCCATTCTTGGTCCGTTACCGTTTATTATTATCATTTTTTTAAGGTATTGCCTTAGCTCAGGGGACAATCATATGACGCACACAGCACAGCTTAGGCGGATAGAAATTTTAAGGAGCTGGGAATTTTTGGCATGAAGCTTTTACTGTGCCACATCTCATCAGCAGATAAAGATAAATTACTGCGTCCTTTGCTGGAGGCGAACTCTATGTCCACAAAAAATTACAACAAAATCGTTGACAAGGAAATGCATGCTTCTCTCTTTCACTGCTTCTACTATCGATTTTCGCCCCTATTTGACCAGTTCTTGTAGTTTTCTATACTTGACTACTCGAACTCGACATTCGAATCGACAACAACAATGGCTTTACTATCTCCTCTTTTGGGCATCAATTTCATCTCTTGCATGACCCATTTTTTCACATTGTCATGGTGTCTAAAATACTTAGTGCAAGCCCTAGCGCAATTTAATTCTTAATTCTCAAGTATTACACCTTTTTTTAGCGAAATTTTTCAGTAAATTAGTTCTCCTATCGAATTTGGTACGAATTTTCCAGCAGCATAAAAACATACTCCTATCTTATCTGTTTTTTTTTCATGTTTTTTATTCTTTTTTTATTGCAATCACAACCACGAATTTTTCCATAGCATCAGGCTAAGGACATTGTTTCTGGTTATTTTCGGTATTTGAAACCGAAATAACCGATTTCGATCGTAATTTTTACCGATCTTCAATATCGGGTTCAAACTTTTTATGTCTGCTTCATTCATTCCAGGATCCAAGACATCAGGCCTCAAATATTTACGACAAAAATACGGCTCGTGTCCTACCATTTTTTTTTCTTTACTATTCTTTTGTTTCAGCTTTATTTCTTGTTGGCATCCCCGTAATCCATTCACCTAAGACATTCAGATCAAGTGAGTTGGAAATTTAGGGCACATTTGAGGGATCTGGCTTGGATTTTCGCTCCACACATCATTGCAAATTAATTTAAAGATCAGCAGTCAAATCATCAGCGAATGAGGAATAAATGATACTCACATTTAGTAAGGAGCATAATCGAGTCATTAAATTTAGGGGTGATAATGATGGGCCCATTTCT
>QYTT01089692.1:0-10093 GCA_006980735.1 Dasypogon diadema | reverse complement strand
AATTCAAGAATTTCTGTAGGGAGCTGTTTTTTTTTCAATTTCTATTCGTAGATATGTAGATTCTGCTGGCACAGAATCCGCACTGACGAAAATGAGTTGTGTCCAGCTTGTCGGAAGGCCTATCCGGAAAACCCAGCGGATTTCAAACCATTGAGTCAAGAGCAAGTAAGTCATAGAATAGAATAGCAAATTGTTTTAGTTATACAATAATTTTACTAATAATAGATAGCAGCTTTAAAAGCGGAAAAACGGCAGCGGGATCAACAACGAAAACAAAAAATAACTGAAAATCGGAAACACTTAGCGAATGTTCGTGTTGTCCAGAAGAATCTTGTTTTTGTAGTGGGTCTACCGCCAAGATTGGCAGACGCAGACGTAAGTATTTTGCATAATAATTCATATTCAAAGTATCCGTTAATAATTTTCGTCCGCAGATACTTAAAAAACATGAATATTTTGGAAAATATGGTAAAATTCATAAAGTTGTGATAAATCCTAGCACTACCTATGCAGGTGTACAAGTAAGTGAGATATAACATGCGAAAATTCACAAGACTAAATCAAAAACTTTTCCCTACAACAACAGGGTCCGTCAGCCTCAGCGTATGTCACATATGTGCACAATAATGATGCGTTAAGGGCAATACAGAATGTAAATAATATTATGATAGATGGCCGCCTTGTCAAAACTAGCTTAGGTACAACGAAGTATTGTAGTCATTTCATGAAGAATCAACAGTGCCCGAAAGCCGACTGTATGTATCTTCACGAATTAGGCGACCCTGAAGCTAGTTTTACAAAAGAGGTATATAATAGTCGCACAATATGCAGGATGTGTAAAAGTATCTAAATAACTTTTATTTTAGGAAATGCATCAAGGGAAACACCAGGAATATGAAAAAAGATTACATGAAGCGTTAATAGCGGCAACAAATGGTAGTTCCACTACAAATGGTAAAAGTGGTGATAAATTAGGAAATGGCACAGGACCTGTACAAAGTAAAGAAGCTTGGCCCAGTCTTTCAGTATCGCCTGTAAACAAAGAACTGACAAAAGGAAGTGGTAAAGGTAAAAAAAAAAGAACTTTTTAAAACAGTTATTGGCTTTACTCAAAATCGGATTACATATTTTTAGGAAATAGCAAAGAAAGTGGTTCCAAAAGTGAAAATAGAAAACACGACAAAACAAAAGGTGATAAAAGAGGCCAAAAGAAATCACAAAACAGTACGAACCACAATAACAACAATATTAAAACAGAAAATTGCAATATAGCCACCAATGGTATAATGAATGGCAATAATACAACAAGTAATCACAACGGTACAAAAGATGCTACAACCACAAGTGAGTCGTCATCTTCATCGACAAGTGAAAAACAAACAAGTAAACAGCAGCAACAGCAACAAAAACAACATCAGTTAAATCACATCAATGTAGATGACGAAATCAAACTTATAGAAGACCATCTGGAGAAAAATACAGCGCTAAGTGAAGACAATGATGGGAAAAATACAGACACCCGATCAATAAGGTAAGAATGTGATAGAGAAATGCTTTGTAATCGGAACGCTCAGTTGTGGGTATGTTAAACCCCTGCAGAAAGTGTTGAATATACCAGAAAACAAAAGTAAATTTTGAAAAATATATCCCTCTTGTTGTGTGTGTTTAATGAAGGTTTCATGCATTGATGAAATGATTACAAAATTGTTTTGAAATGCACAATAATAATATGAGCGGTTCGACGAGAAAGTATTGATTAAATTTCGTGTTTTGAGCATGTTTTTGCTTATTTCAATAGTTCGTCGAGCAGTAACAACAGTAGCAGTGATAACAGTTCGCTTAGCGAAAGTACAAGTGGAAAAAGTTCGCCCGGTAGTTTTCCTGATCATACAATACCAACAAGTACGGTAGCAGCAGATACACAAAGTAATTTAGAAACAGCAACAAATGCAGCAAGTTCCACAAGTAAAGCGATTACACAAACAACAACAACAACAACATCCTCATCAGCAGCAACAAATACAACAGATTCAAATAGTGTTATGGAAGGTAGTAGTAAAGCAAATACAAATCGTACAACACCACCCACAAATGGTGAATCAAATATTATAGATACATCAGGTAAAATACACTGACGTCACGGTAAACATGTCCTGTTTGTACTAAAGTTCGCTAAAATTTGCAGCCTGCTTATCCAAATTAAGTTTATTCGACGATAACAGCAGTTTCTTCTCATGTTCATCGTTCCAGCCCCTTCTGAAAGGCAAATTAGACAATGACACTAGGACAACGCTAAACAATCAGCTAAACAATGTCATTTCGTCGCAATTACCAGATTTATTAAATGGTATTGATAGTTGTCACAATATCCAAAAGTCTCACATTCAAACTAAACTAAATATCTTGAAAGGGATCGACGGCTACCAAAACCAAAATGCATCACCCTCTATGAATGGTGCCCTAATGGATAATCCTGAGAAATATTTGCTCTCCTTCAATACTACAGAGGACTGGGAAGCAGCTTTCAAATATGTGATGATGAGAAATAACAAGCAAATGGAGGACCAGCAGGAGGAGTACTTGCGTATGCAAGAAATGCAAAAACGTAACAATCTTATAAACAGTATTGGCGGAATGTCACAAATGAATGGAATGCATGGTAAGTACAGTTTTTTCCACCAGTCTCTCTCTAAGTGTTGAGAATGAAGTTGATTTGGAATTTTTCATTAGACTTTAATACGAATGATTTCCATAATGGCGCAGATATTAACAGATTATCACAGGCAGCTATGTTCCAACAGCAACGGCAATCAAATAATATGCATCAAAATGATCATATGCTTGGTAATAGTATATTCGGTACAAATATGTCGAAATTTTTCGATTTCCATAAAAATCAACAGCAACAACAGCAACAGCACCAACAGGTGGGTATACAAGTGACTGTACAAATTTGTACTCGATAGAAATGTAATGTAATTTTTATCAGCCTTACTTTTAATGAAATAGCATAATTTTTGACCAAAAATGTGTAATAGAGGATTTTCACCCATAACACTGCCACACATTTAATATTAAACAACACCTTCGACTCGGCTATTATGACCTTCATTAGCCGTGTGGACAAGACATTGCAAAGCCGCCGTCATTCAGTCCACAGACTTTTATAAAAACAATGTTATGCCTCGCTTTAAAACCTTCGTGATCTAATGAAACTACGAACTCATTAAACTTATCCTTTAGTATCCTTGTACACTGTTTAAACTATTGCTTCCTGTTGTAAGAGTATTAAACCTGATAGCTTCATCCGCAAATGTTAATTTTTCTGAGTTGGTAGCATTTTATCGAATTAACAATTATGTAAAAGTAGGACAAACAGAAACCGGAACAAGTGATTGGCATGATTCATAGAAAAGCAAATGAGCGTTGAGAGGGGAGTCCTTATGATGCTAACTTTGACAGGTTTTCAGAAAAACCCCTTCTAATATCCAGCCTTATAAAGGTCTTCAGCTTGTACAAGTTCGAGTTATCGAAGCTCCACTGTATTTACTAAAACCTTTAGCTAATTCTTCAAACTTTTACTTTCGACACGAGAAATGAAGTATAGAACTTGGTAAAACACCCTTAGCTTCTTGCTCGAACTTTTTATTCACAACTCTGTGATAAATCAAATCTTACCAAGCATTAGATTCCCGGACTGGCCAACGATGGGTGCATACTCTTTGTTGATGTACTTTAGCGCGCTTGTTATCATCTCAAGATATCGAGACAACCCTTTTTGCAAAGAGCTTTTTAATGTCACTGTGATTTGTGTTTTACATTTTATTTTTCAACCTTAATTTATTAAATTCCCAAGCAAATAAAAACATTCGTTACCATGATTTAGCAATTGACAATAGTTGACAATTTTTTACGAACGAACCATATTTCTATTACCCTCGAATATATTTCTTTTTCAATCCTTATAGAAAATTTGATATCATATATTTCTAATTCATTTTTTTATTCCAACAGTTCGTGATGAATGGGCATGTCAATGGCCTGGTAAATGATCCCCGCGATCAACTTAGTATGGCGACGCTTTTAGAGAATAATCGCATCAATTCACAATATCTGGACCATACAAATGGTAAGTACGGTCATCTCGTAATCGTTAGTCAAGACTTATTCGTTTTATGATTAAATTATCGCCATGTAATTGTGTTTATGATTGAAATCCCATGGAAAATGAAGCCAAACAGATTATTCAACGAATCAGTCTTGGTAATTATTAATAAATCGGGTAGAATTATTTGACGGGTGGAAAATTATGTAAATGGTCACCGGAAGTTAAACCTTGTCCAAAAATTCTTCCCCACACAATTTATTTATTTTATTTTTGAATATGTTTTGTTTATATTTTCCTTATTTTCTTTTTTCCAAAAAATTTTAGGCCTTATTGGACAACAGTTACAAAAACAGAGATTATTAAATAAATACGATCAAATGGGATCGCATAATCATAATATGTTGATCAATCCAAATAACGGTAGTCAGCAACAACAGAATCGTATTCCCAATCAATTTTCGCAAAATCCAACTGTCGATGATGACTTAGGTATAATAAAATTTTCATTATTGAGAATAAGTGCAACAATCCCTAAAATTTTTTGGTATTACATTTAATAAATACAGTTGTATGATTTTTTTTTATTGCCGCCTAGAAAGTAAATATCACCACTCAATAGTTTCGTTCGTAGGTTTTGATCCATTTATTGAAACACAAAAAGCGTTAGCCGAACTTATGGAAAACGAAAATGTGCAGCAGCAGCTTCAGAATGGCCCAAATAAGCATTTGTTGGACAATTGTCAAAGGACACGTATGCCACCACCTGGATTTAATCATATGAACGCGTTTGGTTTTGGTGTACCGAGAGCGCAGGGTAGTAAGATATTACCTTTTATGAACATGACCAATGGCTCGAATCAGCAAACACCACAACAAAACAATTGGGTGCAGCACATGGGTTTTCAGCAGCCTCCTACACAATTAAATGATCAAGTTCACATGGGACAGCAAAATCAAAACAGCAATAACCAACACAGTAAAACAGGTAAGAAGATGTGGTGTTAGGGTTTGATTTAAAAAAAAAAATCTATATCCGCATTTCTTTTCGATCCTTTATCAGGTTATGGAAATATGTCAGACTGGACGGCTATGGATCCAGCGATTTTATCATTCCGTCAATTTCCTTCCTATTCATCGCATCAGCAACAGCAACAGCAACACACAACACCTGATATGTTTATGCAGCATTTGGCACAGAATGTTCAACAGTCTGGTCAAGGTAATAATAAGGCCAAAAAGTGACTTTAAAAGAAATTCTAAGGCCACATTATTCTATACAGGCTATGGTCATCATGGAGTGAATTTACCTAACAACATATTAAATCCACAGCAGAATTCTCCGGCACAGGTAAATGCAAATGTACAAGGAATGTTAGAGTACTTAAAGAACAGACAATTCGTATAGTCCTCTAAAATCCAGACATAATATGATTTCCTTATCCGATTGAGCTTTTTATAATACACAACATTTAAAAATATAGAAACGTATCGCATAACCTATATAAAAAGATAACACTAAACACATCAAATATGATAAGATCTGCTAAAAGTGGATTCGTTTGGTTTATTGAAATTTTTTGAATTTTTCGAATTACGTGTTCATTTTTCTCTGTGGACTTGAGATCGAAATATTCCATTTTATCCCCTCCTTACACGGGTAGCTTTTTATTGAAAAAGACGCATACGAAATACCTATTAAAAACCTCTGGAGAGCAGTCGTAGAGGCGGCAGCTAAGACCTACATAGTCGGTTATGGAATCGATGACGGTGGTGTCTCAATTTAGTGCTTGCTAGAATTTCTAAAATATTTCAATAACATTCAAGTAAAGTAATGGGAATTTAATTTAAAAAACAAAATACTACACTGCCTTGAATTTTTCCTGAATTTTTTGATATTTAAGTAATGCCAGGAAAAATTCGATGACTTTGTTTTGTAAAAAAAACAACCACGGGCCAAACTGTTGGTAAAGAGGAAAAACTCAAATGAAAGCTACGTCAAAGCAAAATAGTGGACCCTGCAAGCTAATAAAGGGATCAAGCTACCCCGGCTTTTTCAAAAAGAGAAATGTTTCAAAGATAATGTCCGCTTAAATGAACATTAAATCGGGTGGGTACCTTAATTAAGCGGAGTCCAGTTCCATTTTATCAAAAAACATGATTTGCCTCATCTGGCTGTGATCCTTAACGGGTCGATATTAAGTCTGTAGTTATTATTTCCTTCACTTCGAATATTTCTTATTTAAATTGGGATGCGAGAAAAATAGCGTAGGACTAGTGACATCGACTTATCAATATTAAATTTTGATCTCATCTGTCCACAGAGAAATACCCGAAATACATTTCACCATCCACACATTGTTTTTTCTTATTTAATCCGTTGTTTATCATTATTTACGTTATTAAAGGGGTAATTTTGATTTTTATAGGTGAATTATTCAAATTGGTTAAATACAGAACAAAGTATGTTTATGAATAGCTTAGCCAATGGATATTCAAGTAATTACGAAAAATTCTCAATTCCAATGCCGCCAGGTATTCACTCAAATAACTTAAATAGTATTTCAGGAAGTAAACAGCAGAAGACAGAATGTATAAATTAATAAACAAAGTATGTAAAGCCAGCAAAATTATAAAACAACATTAAATTACTAATCACAATATAAATGAATTTCTTTGTTACGTTTTTTCTTTATTTTCTTCTCAATATTGTAAGCCCATTGTAGCTAAAACACTTTTTTCATAAATAATTGTTTGTTGACGAAAAAGTACACAAATACACAGTACGAGACGATTTTGTATTTCCCCAATTGATTTTACATTTTACACTTTAGTAGTCAAAAGATGTAATTTTATTGTATTAGTACTTTCGATACAAATAGATAGACTACAGCCGAAAGTTTTGAGTTACTCGTCTCCGTACTAATCAGAGAGCACTTAACTCTCTCGTAACTCTCGATACACACTTAAAATATTTTTTGGTATTATAACACGTAAAGTGAAGAGGAAACGATGAAATCAAATGCTTTAAAAACATATTATAAGGTGGTGATGTGATTTAATTATATTTATTGCTTTATTTTGTATTTTTTAATCAATTATCGAATCTACTCTAAAGAAAAACAAAAAATCTACTCTATATTAAACAGAACTATCTTTAAGAAAGATAAAGTTTCATAAGGTCCTTTATATACATAAAAAAAGAAAAGAAAAGAAAAACAAAAAACTTGATGTAATGAGAAAAATGAGAGACAGGAATTTGCTGCTGTTTGTAACACTTGTGTATCTGCGAAAGAGATAAAATTATTAGGAAATATATTTCAAAAAATAAAACAAAAAATTATTTTAAAAAATTTTTCATTGTGTTTCACTTATTTTCCCGTCAAGTCATCATTCTAATTCATTTGATATTAGGAAAATATTTTGATCTGGTAATGATCTAACAAAACTGTATTTGGTTCCATTCACTACTCCCCCCTTCACTCTCCTTTGAGTTTGGAATATTAACGTATTGAAAGAGTTCATGCTGGAATTAAATTGGAAATCTGACGTTAACGATCGGTGATAACCGCACAAGAAGACATGCTGTAAACAACATGCAGTAGGAGTAAGGAATTTTATCAAATAAATACATTTTTTTTATATTCTGGTGTCAAAATTCAACTGTAGGAAGTGTGTTTTTCGACTCCCACTCATATGGATTCCTAATTTTAGGGGAGCAACTGGAGATATTGTCAAAATTGCCATCACAAAATTTTGAAAGGACAGAATTGTGCAACCTCGAAGGGATCAATGGAGATATCGCGAAGAATATATAAACGAGGATCGTATATTGCAGAAAGATATAATTTTGACAATTTTGCTCTGGCCGAGTAATATTTAAAGACAAAAGATTTATCCATTGATTTTACTTTTCTGCTTACAGGAATTCCCTCGGAATTGGTTCAGGAAACGACGTATGAAGACAGGCAGTGTCCAAAGACCACCAGGACCACTTATTTCGGAGAACATGTTTTGGAAATCCATCACAAATTACGAAAAGTCGCTTTGCACCAGAATATTATCAGAAAAAATGGACAGCAACTGAGTGAGGATTATTGTGACTTAATATGAAGGTAAATCACGTTTCATCCATTCTAACGCATTTTGAAATTCTTTTGGTTAGTAAATACTTTTTTCCATTTTTCAGGTCTCTTCGTCTGCTTGAGGTCCAGGACAGCAACAAAACAGGACATTGCGGAACATAATGTGTGTTTAAAATTAAAAAAGAATAAAATAAAAAGAGATTAAACAAATTTGAATATTTCATTTCAAATCCTTTGTTTTTCCACAGTGTACGGCTAAAAAAATATGAAAATTCGCAAAAAATTGCGAAAGCGAAGAAGTCGTATTTTTGCTTTTGTTTTGGTTCATTCTGAAAGTTCACTTCGCATTGCAGGGGAAACTGACCTCTTTCCAAGATGCAGGGGAAATGGGGTCTCCTTTCCAGTGGAATTGGCCTATACATTCCAGAAAATTTGCCTGCTATCAATTATGTTCCCCGGGTGTTTTTCGAGATTTTGGGTTTTTAGCCAAATTTGCAAAAACACCCGGGGATCATAATCGGCAGTAGGCAAATTTTCTGGTTGTTTTTCAACCACTGAGAATGACGTTTTCGCTAGACAAAAATACACAAATTCATGAAAATATGAAAGGAATTTAATCAAAAGAGGAAAATTCAATTTGTAAAGGATTTATTTATTCCATAAATGCACATTTCCTGACTTAATTCTAACTGAAAGCACCCTACAAAACTGATTTGGACAGTAAATAAACTTGAAAAATAGAAATTACAGAGCAATTAGAATTCAAAATCAAATACACCAGAAAAATATACACAGAAATGCGACGATTGAAACAGTATTTGTTAAAAAACTGAAATTACAATGCGATTTTATTTATAAACAGCGCCTTTATTACACCAGTCGATTGGTAAACTCCTTTCCTTTGATCATCTGGTGCTGCAGCCCATTTAACGCCAGCAGGAAACTGCTCCCATCCACATCCTTGACGTGATCTGAAACAAAAACGAAAATATTAAATTATTTCAAGGCGTAAAAAAGAAGAGGAAGTATTGAGAAATACAAAACAAATTTTAAGCCAGTTCAACTGCCTCATGTAAAATTTCTTTCCTAGACTGACAGACACTCTCTTCTCAAAAACACACCTGTTTTCTTTATGAAAATTATTTTCTGTGTGATTTCACGACCCAAACACTTTCGTTGCCGTTCCCAATATGGCTTCGCTTTGTTTATAAAAATTGATCCTCGTTGCACATCATGACTTCCAATATGAGAGAGACAGAACTATGACTATTTCCAAGACATAAGCTACAGCTTAAACGGAAGCAAGAGAGAGGAATGCACAGGCCTTGTACAACTGCAAATTGCAAGATCATGACTAGATAACGATTTGAATTGTTTACAGTCAATCACAAAATTATTTTGTAAATAAATTAAAGATCTTTGAGGAAACTTTTTGAATTCTGAGATGGATTGAATACCAGAATAATGCAATGAGAAGGTATTTGTAACGAATTAAAGAACCCTGGATTTTCGAAAATGTAACAAAAGCTAGATCAAATGCCTAGGCAGGAGCGGAAAAATTATTTGACGCGGTTTTGGCGCCAATCGAAAGGGCTGCGTCCAGGGGTGTGGAAAAAACCTCCCCCACCGCTGGGCGCCCCTGGGTTCCCGAGAAACCAGCCAAAAACCAAAGCTGCTTGCTCGCAGCCGTCTCCACAGACCTTTTCACTTAAATCGCCCCAGCTCCGCAAATACGGGGTATTTTTCGCCCAAATTCTGTACTTAGGCTCAGCAGGCCACCCCCTCTCGATTAAGCCCCCTCCCACTCAAATCCGATGAAGTTTAAAATTTCGCCCAAAAAAGTGCCAAGGCTATAGCCCATGGATTTTGCTCGATTTTGTTGGAAAATTTTTTGACGCGGTTT
>QYTT01089691.1:0-16240 GCA_006980735.1 Dasypogon diadema | reverse complement strand
ACTCGAACAAAAGAAACTTACCGAGCAAACACTCGATGACAGCCTACTCGAAAACGCTCGATATTTAGTTGCCAAATGCAAATTTCTCGATTTCGAGCGCTTTCGTGTTCGAATCGAGTTGCCAAATACGGGCCCTGGTTTTTATGTTCGATGAACAAAGGTGAGTTTTGCTAATCACCGGCAGCTGGAGACACAAGAAAGGTAAATATGGCGTCAATTTTCACGGGTATCCAAAGCTACGTTTACATAAAAATTTAAAGTCGCAATCTTTTATGGTATAAATTTTTCAACGTAAACCATTACGGAAGCTTTTTTAAGCACACTAAATTACTTTTAGCAATAATATCAGACGTAAACAGTAAACTTTAACAGTAAACAGTAAATTCTTTTCGTTCCTGCTGGTGGTTTCAAGATATCAAAAATTTCCTTAAATGGAAATACTGCTTGAGAAGTGTCTAGAAAGAATTTAGAAGTTTTCACAAATGTTTTTAAGTAGATATATATCTCTAAAGAGAATTCGTTTTTTTTAAAATCCCAACTAGATAGATTACACGCTTTTATTAATTGGAATTAAAAACTAACAATATACATTTTCGGCGAACGTAAAATATTGCAAAATCTTCTAGTGATGATGAACAATGATATGTATTATATTTAACTAAATCCTTTTTTGACAATCCTGGAATACAAAATCCTGAAAACTGTAGCAGATGAGCTACAAACTGATTTCAATTAAAACATTTTACGTTGTTGAATGTTATTAATTTTAGAAAAATAATAAAATAAGATATATTGCAGGAAAAAGATTGAAACGCTAAGGATTTACAAGTTACCGGATAATTTATTCATATAATATATTCAAGATGACTCCAAGTTCAAGTAATTCGCCAAGTTCACTGACCTCTAATAAATGAACTGATGAATTTGCTCATGTGGGGCCAGTTATCCTAGACACAGAATACTTATCGGAATACTTATCGAGAGAGAATGTAGTTCCATCACTTTTGGTTGTTCGGTGCCTTATGGGTAAAACTGAATTTACAGTGCAATGGAGAATACTTATCGGAAAAGAGGTAGGAATATAAAAGTGGTGCCGTTCAGCTTAATGCAGGTTGAGTAACATGCTCACTCCATATCTATATGTCAATGACCACAGCTTTTCAGGCAACTTCGTTAAATTTGTTTGGGCTTCACAGAATTTTTATATCACAGGATGATTTAGTGGGTTGTATGTGACTAAAGGGTAAATATCAGTGGGGGAAAATGAGTTTCAGCCAGGTGGACCCGAGATTTAGTAGAGCAGCTGTTGATTGAATATGAGCAAAGGGAGCATTTATGTAATCCAAAGCATAAGGAGTATGTGGTAACCACCACAAGAAGTAATCAATTTAGAAACTTAGGTCTTTTATTATTAAATATTAATCGTATTTGCTCCGAGACACGCATTTAATTTTTGAAATTCTACAAAATTTTTAAGAATTCCTTCCTCTTAACAACTAACCAATTTTTGATAAAATTTCTGTATTGTGTTAGCGGTAAAATTTGATTTGAATAGCTTTCCGTTATGAACTGAGTTCTCTTTGCTGCAATTGTGACACAGTTTTCAGTCGTTATATTCCCGCGGTCTCGGACGTAGGTGTAAGAAATAATTCTGGAATTTTTCTGAAATAAATTGTGGAGATTATGAAGTAGTAGTTTCGTGTCTTTGATAAATTCGCTCATAATCCCAAAAGTATATCAATAAAACGGAGAGTGCCTTAGGAGACATTTAACAAGTTTAACAAGTTTAAAGAAGTGCACACAAATGTACAACCTGTTCTTCTCACAAAAAGCCAGCAACGCCGTTTCTCTAAAAATGACTAGTGTATACGTACAGGCAACAGGTCCTTCAACATTGCCAACAATCCAGCAACAAAAAATGACCAGTGTAAATTGGGGGAATGAATGGCAAGATGACCGAGGAACAGGACTGCCACATGTGTAGTGATTTTAGTCACGATACCAGTCGCTAATTAGCGCACCGTACGATTAATCTATATATTAATTATACAAAGAAAGCTCCCGGTTCCGTATTTCAGCCACTTTTTTTATATGGAGTTTCATCGAGCTTTTCTTGAAATTTTATAATGACAACACTGATCCGCATCAGTTGGGGGTTGTGTTCATTACTTTGGGGTTGCGTTCCTGGGTAACTTTGGTGTTAAGTTCGATGTTTGCCACCAATAAGCATGGATTTATTGGAACTTTTTCATTATTCTGCATAGTAAAATATTTTGCAGGTGTCTTTTTACTGCTTGCTTGCATGGGAGGATTAGGCCTACAAGAAACACCTCTGAAAAAAACGCGCTTTTAAATTTAAGATGCAAATTGAGGGAACATATAAAACCGTTATGTCACTCATATACCTTCAATTTGTGCAATTGCACAGCGGTCTCCTAGTTTATATAATATCCTTACATTTCGGTCATCCTGACATCAATCATTACACTTTATTCATTGTTGTGTATTAAACTAGGTTTACATAAATTCATTAACCAAAAGAAAGTATCAATCCAGGAATGGCTTTCCCCTTTCTTCCCTTAAGAACAACTATATTATTTATCTTATCATAGAAAATTTCTTACAGCAATTCAATACTATACGTTTTATTATACTGAAAAAAAGAACTTAAGCCTGAAATACAATGAATACGACACGACATTTTCGTCAACAAATTAGATTTTGAGTATGTGTGATGACATTAGGCCATAGCAAATGCGACGACACGACAAAGTCGGCGTAAAAAATTTGGTCAAAAACCGAATTTTGTCGCTGTCGCATGCGACATTTGAGTCTGACATTTGTCCGAGATAAAAAAGTAGCAAAGAAAATTAATGTTGTGAAATACTAATGCTCTAGAAAGTTTTAAAAGCAAATAAATTCCTTTTAATATTGAAATTAATTCCCGTCGCACAATATTTTTCCTTGTGCTTGCCTTCAGCTGTTATAAATGTTAATGCCGCTTTCATTGTATTCAATTTCCAAATTACTACGACAAATGTCGACAACAAAATCGTGTCATATTCATTGTATTCCAGGCTTTAATTCCAGATTTGAAAAACATTTCAAAAGTTTACATTATTACTGAAAACAGGATTTGTACATTATAATTAGTCACTCAGTTCACTCAGTCTGTAATATTCAGTCTTCTAGTTCAATATATACACACAACTATGCAACTTAATAATCGATTGAAACAAAATAATATAAAGAATCTTTTCGTACGCTTAACATTACATAAACGACATAAAAAATAGTCATCGCATTTAAAATGTAGTTTTTCAATCCTTATTATCTCACTTTTCTAAGTTAAGCCCGTCTTCTCTGTATTCGATTTTAAACACCAAGGACGAAGTCTACTAACATCATATACGCCTGTCGTTAGCTTTTGTGTAATTGCAAAATCTATCTACGTCTTTTATGACCCAAAACCTTATCTATTATGTATGGACCTCTAAATCTAGGTATCAGTTTCTTCGACACACTAGGTTGTATCTTACCAATACAGATCATTATATTTCCATTTACAAGATCGCCGTGTTTATGTTGTGTAGCTTTTTTCTTTTTTCATTGAATTTCTTCTCGTTATATAATTGACTTTTCTCCATACTATCAGGAGCTCTCTCCCGAAGGGTAGGTAAGTCTCTTGGATCTGGTTCGGATAATATATAGTTCTGCAAGAACTCGGAAACTCTGTCACTCAATTGTCCACGTTGGTTAACACCATACAAGATGATAGACGGAGTAGTGTTCGTGCTTTTATGAAAGGTATTGTTTAACGCGAATTCGACATCGGTTAAAACCTGATCCCACTGTTTGCCCGGTTAAACAAGTTTCGCTAATATTGGGGTGAGCACCTGGTTTACTCTTTCCATACGGCCATTAGCTTTGGGACACCCCCTAGCAACCAAGATATGGTGAATTCCAAACTCATTCATGAAAGCTTTAAATTGTGACGAGGTATAGCAAGATCCTCTATCGCTAACAAGCCATACAGACCGACTGCAAAAAGTAAAATCTAATGCTTTCCTTATTAATTTTCCTGTAAATTAAACCATCTCGCATTTCAAATAAATTCCAAACGAGCTTTCAGCTTTTCCAGCTCAGATCGATAAATTGCCAATCTTTGCTCGAAAGATCCCTCCTCTAAAACCAAGACGGGAAGACTACAGACAAAATTCCTTATATCTTCCTAGAAATCTGGCCAATTTGAACAAAAATAGTTTTAAACAATTGGGAAAATTTGGTTTTTCAGGTTAAAATCCCGAGAAAAATACATTTTATCCCAAAGGTTTTTATTATCGACATTTGGTTTTTCAGTTAATATGAAAGAATAGTTAGTCCCCTCTACAAAAAAAACCGCATCAAGCTACCCCTATCTCTTTTCAGGTATTACCTCCATCCATTATGAGTCATACCTGCATACTTTTTAAAAATTGTTGCGTGGATGCAGCAATCTAAAATCGGAAGATTACTTGAAAGTCGGAGTTCATTCGCACATGTGTTCTTGTATAGTGGAAACGGCAAAGACAAAAGCAAACTGCAAGCAAACAGGAAATATGTATATTTCCTATACATATTTCCTGTTTGTCTTAAATTACTTCAATAGTTTTAATATTTTATTTCAGTAAAAATATTTTTGATTAATAAATTTTATATAGAATGCGTCAGTTTACTAAAAAATGAGATTTACTTAAGTAAATCATTAATTAGAAAAAAGAGCATAAAACAATTTTAAATTAATTCAAAAGGAAATCATTCAAAAATTTTAAACGTAATTGTAAAAGTAGTTGAATCTCGTGCAAGTATTGTATGGAAGGATTTAATCGTTGCTTTTTGAAGAATTGAAATAAGTGCACAAAATTATTAAGGAGTTTTGGAACGAAGTGAGGAGCATTTGGGGATATAACAAATTTTGAAAACGAATATATGTTTCCAAATTAAATAAATAATTACCAAATTTTTCATGGTGCTACCGTATTCAAATGGTGAGGCAGACAGGAAACTTTCTATCGTTACGGATCTTAAAATTTTTAGTCGAAATAAACATTTATGCGATGCGCTCAATTTGACTTTATTTTCAGTCAGAGGATATTAGCTGCGTGGTTCTCCCAATACTGTTGGAAGTTGGAGCCGTTTACAAAATACAATACGTGTGGTGGAAAGACACATAGTTCCTGTTTAGTAAATATATCTTATCGTCTTTGAAATGCGATTTTCAAAGGATACCTACGTAAATTGCAAACTTTAAAGCTGAAATGTTGTGTTGTTGCAGATGAAATGACAATTTTGATAGGTATACATTAAAATTTTTTTTTGAAATTTTTTAAATAATTTTAATCAAAATATTTTCCATTTGCATCAATACATTTTTGCTATCTTTTTACCAGCTTGTTTTTGAATATTTTTACCAGCTTCCTTTTGAATTTTTTGTTCAGGTCCCTAAACAAGTGGTAATCAATAGGAGAGAGGTTTGGTGAATAAGGAGGATGAGAAAAGAATTCGTATACCAGTCCGTTAGATTTTTGCCTAGTCATATTCGCTGTTGCATCATGAGAAACCATCAGTTTTTTCAGTTTCTCGTGTATTATAACTAATTCTGCACAGTACCTCTCCGCTGTTATTGTTTATCTAGGAGATTATGGTGAATTATACCTGAAGCAAACCACCGAATAGTCAACAATATCTTCTTTGATCAACCCAGGACGCCTAGCGCTTTCGATTATAGTAAAGAACTTATTTTTAACCATAGGTGATGATTCGATCCAGAAAGGGGTTATTTCGTTTACGTATGAGAAGAGAAGAACATATTGAAAACCGACATGCCTTACCTTTACTTTACCTTTCCAAGTTCATGCAAACGATGAAGGACTATCGAATGGCTAACATTTAGCTTCTCTGGCATTTCACGCGTTGGCTGATGTTTGTCGGATTCCACTTCCCCTTCGCTTCCTCTGCTATTACCACTTTTTCAGGTCTATCCCTAGGTTCATATTGAAGACTAAAGTGTCCAGTACTCAGTTTTTTGAACCATCGGTAAATCGTTTTTTCTGTTATGCATTTCTTCTTGAAAATGCTGCGCATGTTCCACTATGCGTCGGCAGTAGATAAACCACTTAAATATTCATATAACATTATCTGACGAGGATTCAAATTTTCCATTATAACCTTGACCACTTTTAAAAAACGCACACACACAATTAATATTCATTTTAAAGATTACTTGTTACAATGACTTGGTCTTACGGATATCAGAACTATATTTATTATGTACTTAAAGCAGGTAAAGAGTCCCTCCCACATCGCAGAACCTTCATTTGACCCTACTCCAAAATTGTGTACCTCACCCACTTAAGCTGACGGTTAAAGTGAAACTTGTTTGGTGTATGCCTTTGGAACTTTTAACTATTTCTCACAAATTATATTTTTAACTAAAACAGTTTATAATCTAAAAATTATTATTTTCGTCGACAAACTGCAAATCGCCTTGCCTCGGCTAACGTATCGATTTCTTGCCTCGGGAACTCTGCCAACACACCTACCTTGCATAATATTTGGCCCCAAATTAGACTTTATTTCTCATATCAGTTACGATTTTTCCAAAAGTAACACCATGCTGAATTAATTAAACTTTGCTCCAAGGAATTCTCTAACCTTCAAAGTCACGGTTCAAACTTATCAATCTTACATTTCATTGGAAAGCGACGTAGAGTTGCCAACATAGTTTTCGTACACAAGCACTTGAATTTTAATATTTACTCTTCTTAACTGCTTGTCCTTTAGGTATTTGAAAGGTCCCCCTCTTGCATGTTAAATTATCAAGGGCTAACTATGGAAAGCATGAACCTATTAACAGCATGGAACTTTACTTCAACACCTCTAAATCTATAGTAAAGCTCCGCCTCTGTTTAGTCTTATAATTTTTTGATTGTCAAAAAATGTTGATTCTCAAACATTATTGCACTATCTGATCTTCTTAATTTTAATCTAACCTTACTAATACTTGCATTTTTTGCATGACATGATGGTAGGCTTATCTCAGCACAATTTTTTACTAAGCCAGATAAATATTTCTTTGTAATCCCACGGAGAAGTGCACTAGAAAGGAAACTAAAGTGGTGCGTGCTTCACCCACATAAGCGCATAGCTAGTCTAAAATTCTAAAGTTGTAGGTAGACGTTCCGTTTTTCGTAATTTCTGTAAATTAAATTCTCAGAACTCTGTTTACTGAATCCAGACAATTCGTAAGTGCACGCATCAAAATGAGCCATATCTCAAATTCAGTTATGCTGAAAATATTCATGCCAACGAAAATGGTGCTCCATCTTAATCCTGACCACGACACATGCTGCTTAAGCTTGTTGGTCGACCCCCTGCCGTCTTAGCGTTGCATTTTGATTTCCGTTACAAAAATTTTCTAACTCGCTATCCCTACATTCGCTATAGAAGTTTGGCTTCGAAAATCGAAATCTACAATTTTGAAATTTCTTGCTTTTTTAGATTCAAAAACGGCAATATGTTTGTTTTATTTTCTTTTAGATTGATTTTTAAAAATCATCTAAATTTCTACAGCAGGGCCCCCTAATATATACTGCTCACCTCTGTAGCCATTGCTACTCAATCTTGTTGATTGGTCGACTGTCACCTTACTCGTTACATTTGAATTTCGTTACAAATTTTTTTTGACTCCCTACCATCACTATAGAAGTTTCACTTCAAAATACAAAGCAAACTTGGTGAAAATTTCTTGCCTTTCCATTTTAGAAATACATCAGCGAATTTTGCACAAGAATTATACAAACATTTGAAACAGCATTTATGATATCTGGAGTTTGACCAAAAAACGTGTTTCCATCCCAAATAATTCCAGAATTCATTTCACAGTGAATTAATTGCCAAATTTATATTCTGTGAGCAAGTTGCCGATTTCTTTTTCAATTTCCTGTTAAATCTGTCTGCAAATTGGTTAAATTGGTCACATTAAATATAGTTAGAAAAACACAACATAATGTATTGTTGATTTGCAAATATATTTGTTAATTTTAAAAAGGATCTTGTAGCTTTCTGTTTTGCTTGAAATTCATGAATAAAATATTTTAACAAATGTACTTATGTATTTCGTATATTTTTTTTGTCTGTTAAATATACTAAAAATCCTAATTTCGGTAAAGAAGTGGACAACATAAAAAACGTTTAATTTCTTCTGTTAAAACGCATAAATATTTAATATTTAGTTATTGATAAGATGCAGCAAATTGATGTTATATTAACAAAAAAAATTAAAAACATTTTACCTTTTAAATTAAAAAAGTGAGACATTTTTCAGTTTACTCGAGTTCTCATTTTTGGACATTACTCTTTTTTGCAGAAAGGTCTTCAATTACAAGTAGAAATGTACAGACATGCTAGAATATTATCGAAATCATTTCATTTAGTGGTTGCTAATTTTCATTACGCTGATTTTGTTGTAGTAATTTAATCACACTGAGAGATAATTAAGTGTTCTAATTTCAACATAGAGCACTAATTTTGGTAACTCTGACAGTAAGAATTGCATTTTTTATTTTCGGTAATGTCGATAATAAATTCCCTGGTTTGGGACGTGTTGGGAGTACTTTTAGGATTTCCTAAGGTCCACCAAAACATCCAACATCGAACTCGCACCTCATGCTCGCTTTTCTTACCTTGCAACCTTTTCATTCCGTATACCTCGCATTGACCTAATATTTTCTCAGCCAAATCAGCGTAATTAATTGGAGCTGATATTATTGCTTAGTCGATATGAAGACATGACCAGCGATAAATTTTATGAATATGCAATTCTTAATTGCAGTAATGCATGTCGAAATATCCACTAAGTTCTTTGCTCCTTTTCTTCAGCATTTTTTTTATTGGAGTCGGATATTGGGCAATATTACTTCAAAAATAATTGTAAGGTATATAACATTCCCCTCCAAGCTGAAGGCCGTCGCAGCAGTCAGAGAGCTTCACTTTTAAATGGACAATGGTGTGCAGGAATTGAGGTTTTGTAAAAAAAAAAGAAAAAATTGTGAGCGAATTGTTAGGTGTGAATTCTTGGTGGAAGTAATTTACAAAATTAGCTTAACTAGTAAGGCTTACATCTAGTTGTCTGCATATACAAGGAAATAAACCTGAAACTATAAATTGTCCAACCTTTTTACTCACTGCATTGTTTTTTCTTTTACATACATTTTAATTAATGTTTTATTTTTGTTCTCATTGTTATCTATATTATGTAGACCTGTGTTTTTATAATTGTTAATCGAGTTACCAGTTACCTTTATATACATATTATTTTTATCCTCTTACATTTATATGCATTTATATATTTTTATATATTCTCATACAATATTTGAAATTACAATTTATAAGTATTTATATATTTTTATGCATACACGTACAATATTTTAATTTCTCAATTTTTTTTTTAAGTGTACACGTTTACAAATTAATAGTTAGTTGGATTTAACGTTTTTCTTTCAATATTTTTTTTTTACAATGGCCTTGGCATTCACTATTCCAAGTTGATAATACATTAGTTTCACAAAATTAAGTGATCCGTTCTTCAAAGTTTCTTTTTCTATAAAATCTCAAAACCATTAACAGTTAACTTGTTTTCTTTTCCCATTGTAAGTACTCTTTTGGCTGTTGGGGTAATTACCGGAGTAATTGGCTTTTTGGTTTTTATTGCAGCATCAGGGGTAATTTCGCATGGGGTTTCTAGTATATCGCGTTTTATTGCTGTTGGCAATCCCGGAAAACATCACATATACATACACATACATATTGAATTAGTTTTTGTATTTACTTTGCTTATGTATTCTTAGATACTGTTAGATGTTAGACTTAAATAAAGTTAGTTGCTACCCTACTCTCAAGGCCTATACTTCGTGGTATTGTTCTGTCTTCCCTTACGGCAAGCACAACAGAGTGGCGACGAGGATTGTGGAAATTCAGAATGGAAGACGTGATCAAAGAATTGAAAAATATAGCAGCGCAGCAATCGAAATTATTAGGTGAGATCGCAAATAAAGTATTCAAGCAGGAACCAGAGAACTCACAAAACACAGTGCAATCGTCTGCGGAATATTCCCTCGAAGTTTTATCTCAAAACATTCAAGAATTCCATTTTGATCCGGAAAATGGCATCACATTTCATAAATGGTATGTGAGGTACTCGGACTTGTTCGAGGATGACGCATCAAAACTGGATAATCCAGCCAAAGTGAGGTTGCTGATGAGGAAACTGGGTCCGCAAGAACATAGTCGGTATATAAATTTTATTTTGCCAAAACAACCTAAGGACTTTGATTTTGAAGACACAATAAAGAAATTGGAAACAGTTTTTGGAACAAAAGAATCGTTATTTAGAATGCGTTACCGTTGCTTACAGTTAAAAAAATTAGACAGAGACGACTATGTGACTTATGCAAGTGAAGTCAACAGGCAGTGCGAAAACTTCGAGTTGGCAAAACTGTCCACTGATCAATTTAAATGTTTAATGTTTGTTATAGGCCTTCAATCTCCAAGTGAGACTGATATAAGATCTCGACTATTAACAGTGTTAGAAAATAACACAGCTGATTTAACGCTGGACAAACTTATATCAGAATGTCACCGAATTTCAAATATTAAACAAGACACGCAACTCATTGAGACGCCGTCATCATCTTTATCAGTAAACGCCATTAATTACAAACACAAAGCAGACGCAAGTAAAAGTGATCGTTGTAAACACGAATTAACCCACACACCAAAAACACCATGCTGGGGCTGTGGTAGCATGCATTTCTCAAAGAATTGTCCGTACAAAGAGCATACGTGCAAGCAATGTCATAGACAAGGACACAAAGAGGGTTACTGTCACTGCTTCGATAGGAAAAATTACAATCAGAAGGCACAGTCATCTCCAGTTTCCACTCCGGGGAAAAGACGAAGAGATAAATATCGTCAAAAGCAACACCAAAAAAATCACATGGTCCACTTAACACAACACGTTATCAATCATGTGGCAAACTCTAACCGCAAATATGTAACAGTGCAAATAAACAATGTGACAGTTGTTTTACAGGTGGATACGGCATCAGACATAACAATTATTTCAACAAATACGTGGGAGAACCTAAACAAACCTGCTCTGAAAGTAGAAAAAAGTGTTGTTAAGGATGCTCAGGGAAATCCGATGAAAGTGTTAGGAAGTTTTTACGGCAAGGTACAATTCCTCAATCAGACTCATGTGACGAAATGTTTTGTTATTGACAGAGCTAACCTTGATTTATTAGGCATTGACTTAATGGAAAAATTTGGGTTGTGGAATAAGCCATTGAACCTCGTATGCAATAATGTAAGCTCAGAGTCTGAAGAAGTACTTGTTAATTCTATTCAAACTAAATTCCCAACACTTTTTGATAATACATTGGGATGCTGTACCAAAACAAAATTGAAATTACATGTGAAGGACAATACCCGTCCCATTTTTAAACCTAAGCGCCCAGTTCCATACGCATCAATGGGTGCGATAGAGGAAGAACTGCAACGATTAGAATCCATCGGCATCATCTCCACAGTCGATTTTTCGGAGTGGGCTGCGCCAATTGTAGCAGTAAGGAAGCCAGATAACCAAATTCGCATATGCCCTGATTATTCGACTGGACTAAACGCTGCACTGCAACCACACCAATACCCACTTCCTAGACCTGAGGATATTTTCATTAAACATGCGCATAGTAAATACTTCACACATATAGATTTATCAGATGCATATCTTCAGATACAAATAGATGAGGATTCAAGGCATTTCCTGACAATGAATACACACAAAGGGCTTTATCAATGGAATAGATTACCACCAGGAATTAAAACTGGACCCGGATTTTTTCAGCAAGTGATGGATACCGCGTTGGTAGAACTAGAGAATGCTTCAGCGTATATTGACGATATTTTGGTATCGGGATCTACCAGAGAGCAACACGATCAATCCCTTTATGCTGTATTGAAACGATTAGAAGAATTGGGGTTTAAGATCAAACTCAATAAGTGTAGATTTCTAATGTCCGAAATCCATTATTTAGGATATATATTGAATAGTCAAGGAATAAAACCGGATCCGAAGAAAACTGAAGTTATCAGGAATATGCCTCCACCGCAGTCACTTCAACAACTACGTTCATTTCTGGGAGCTATAAATTATTATGGGAAATATATCCCAAAAATGAGCCAACTCCGAGCCCCATTGGATCAGCTCTTAAAGAAAGGTGAAAAGTGGTATTGGTCACCTAAATGCAAAAGAGCATTTCAGGAGTTCAAGCGCATTTTACAATCAGACCTAGCACTTACTCACTTCAATCCAAATCTGCCGATTATTGTGTCCGCTGATGCTTCAAATGAGGGAATAGGAGCTTCTTTATCGCATCGTTTTCCAGATGGAAAAATTAAAGCAGTGTATTACATCTCCAGATTTCTCACTCCAGCAGAAAAAAAGTACAGCCAAATAGAGAAGGAGGGATTGGCTCTAGTTTTCGCCGTAACTAGATTCCACAGGATGCTACTTGGTCGTAGGTTCTTATTGGAAACAGATCACAAGCCCCTGCTTGCAATATTCCGACCAAATAAGGGCATATCAGTACATTCAGCAAATCGACTTCAAAGGTGGGCATTGGCATTGCAGACATATGATTTCGACATTAAATATGTCCCCACAAGTGATTTTGGGAATGCAGACCTTCTATCGAGACTAATTGGGACACATCAAGTTGACTCCAGTGAGGATTTCATTATTGCACACACTTCAGTAGAAGCGGAGTCAGCTTTTACATCAGAGCTATATGGCAGCATTAACAAATTGCCAATTACTCATAGCATGATCAGGAAAGCAACCATTCAATCTAGAGAATTGCAAGAGGTGAAGAAGTATATTACGTCAGGGTGGCCCAGCCACATTTCATCAGCTCATCAGCCATATTATAATAGAAGAGATTCTCTCATGATAGTAGATGACTGCATACTATTCAATGAGCGAGTTGTTATTCCGAAAGTGTTTCAAAACCGCATTTTGAAAGACCTTCATAAGGGTCATCCCGGAGAAGAGCGTATGAAATCTCTCGCCAGAAGTTATGTGTATTGGCCAGGCATAGATGATGAAATAAAATACTTTGTAAAACAATGCAACAATTGTCAACTGGCTGCTAATTCTCCAACAAAGGTAACGTTAGCATCATGGCCTCTATGCAACAAACCATGGCAGCGTATACACATAGACTACGCTGGACCTATAAACGATGTTTGGCTTCGTAGCAGTGGACGCCTACTCAAAATGGCCTGAAATAATTCCTACACATTCAACTACATCGAGCGCAACGGTCAAGATACTAGCACAGATTAGTGCAAGGTTTGGATTTCCTGAGGTGATTGTATCAGACAATGGATCACAATTTACAAGCCATCAGTTCAACAATTTTTGCTTGGTAAATGGAATCACGCATATTAGAACAGCACCATACCACCCACAGTCAAACGGACAGGCAGAACGAGTTGTTAGAACATTTAAGAAGGCTTTGCAAAAGTTAAAAGGAGAAGGGACAATAGAAGAAATTATTAATACCTTCCTTTTCACGTATAGGGCTACTCCCAGTAAGACCCTACAGGACAAATCACCTGCAGAGTTAATGCTGGGTCGGCCGTTACGCACTACATTAGACTTGCTTAAACCAACGGAACGCAGAAGCTTAATCGAGAATACCGCACAAGATGAAAAATTTAATAAAAAGCATTCGGCAAAGGCGAGGGTTTTCAGGAAAGGCGATTCAGTATTTGTCCGGCAATATCTATCTTCAAAACCCATCTGGACAGCCGGTGAGATTGTTGAACGAGTTGGTAGAGTCAACTATAATGTGCTTCTATGCAACCCCAAAAGGCTGGTTCGGTCACATGCTAATCAAATAAGACGTCGAGAATCGTCGTTAGAGCAGTCAACTGGATTTCAAATGCCATTAATGACCTTACTGGAAGACTTTGATTTGCCAAGGCCCAGCATAACTCCAGAGACTACAGCACCAGGGCCTCCAGCTCCAGTCTTATCGGACGTAAGCCAAAATACGCGCCTCCCTGGATCTGAAGGAAGACCGAAGCGAGCTCGAAAGCCACCACAACGGTTTAATCCAGCAGAGTACCACTAAAAAGGGGGAGGTGTTGGCAATCCCGGAAAACATCACATATACATACACATACATATTGAATTAGTTTTTGTATTTACTTTGCTTATGTATTCTTAGATACTGTTAGATGTTAGACTTAAATAAAGTTAGTTGCTACCCTACTCTCAAGGCCTATACTTCGTGGTATTGTTCTGTCTTCCCTTACGGCAAGCACAACAATTGCCTTCCTGTCTTTGGAGATGGACTCAACTGGTTCAGTATTAAATATAACTTTAATATCAGGGATAGGTTTACGACATTTAAGTCTACTATTTTTGCTGAATATCGGGCCCTGCTTTAATTTTCTAAATTTTATTATGATGACTATTAGTATTATGGCAACTATAAGAATTACTATAGATAAAATAGCTGTTTGACTTACTTGGCTATAATTTCGTGTACGTAGTGATCGTTCGTTCTGAGCTTCACTAACTTTTCGCATGAGTTCATCTCGTTTGAGTTTTTTAGCTAGATATTGTTTTTGTTTCTGATAATCCGATATATGTAAACTATTTATGGCTTGAGTTATATTTAGTGGTGGTATTTCCTATATTTTGACCTTTATCTCCAATTCTGGCATAATATCTACTTGTTCGGTTGTTCAGTTGCGAGTGATTGAATTGGTAGTGGTGAACATAATGTTTTCTATTTTTTCTTGGCAATTGGGTTTAAGATGGAAAATCCCCCTATCTTTGAGTTTTATTTGTATTCGACATTCTAAACATGTAACTTCCACAGCAATTTCTTTGACAAAGAGGTAGAGCCCCGAATTTTCAGTTTCCATTGTGACAATGACATTGTGGTCTTGAAGTGCGGGTGAGGTTTTACAGACTTGGTTCGCTTCAGACCATTGTTTTTATAGGAGTAACAGGCAATATTTGTCAGGTGAAGAGTATATTGGAAGCATCATTTCACATACCAAAATTTGGTTAGTTAAGTTGAAAGAAATTTTTTTATATTATTTTAAATGATTATCAAAAGGAACGGGAATAAAATGGTTGGCTCCGCTGTCAGTAAGCAAATACTCATCAGATATTTCATAATGTGCAAAAACTCTATCATTGACCGCTATGGGAAAGGTATAAACTTTCTTTAGAGAGAACCATTCCTTCTGCAGAAGGGGTATTGATATTTTACAGAACACTAACTGGGCCCAGTTCGCGTAACTCGACGTCGAGGCAAAACGACACGTAAAATATCGATGCCAGTTCGCGCAACTCGTTGCGTCAACAGAGAGGTGTCGTAGATTCCACAGGTTTCAGTCGACGCCAGTTTAGGCGTCGAAAGGGCGGTTGAATAAAATTGTTTTAAAAATTATGTGATAAATATTTTATGTGATTAAAAAAGAATGGCATAAAAATTTGGAATTCGTGATGGAAACACTCACCTTTAATGGAGAACTGTTAAAAATTAAATATCTCCCGGGGAACCACATAGTTAATTTTGTGATCTACAATAGTTAAAATGTATATATATTGTATAAAGTATAATATTAATATCAATATTCACATTAGAATACTTTTAGGACACAAACTAACGCAAAGCTAATTAAATTACTTGTTGAATATATGGAGAAAAATCCCAATCTAGTAATCTAGAATCAACTGCAAATGGAAATGTACTAAGCCATGAGTAATGACTGGCAGGTCACTTGTAAAAATCTCTTTAGCGAAAAAACACATTGGGTGCATTCATAACTCGTAGCCGCTGTCAGCGGCTAGCCAACATTTTCGGCTTACTTGTTATGAACGCAAGAGCTAATTCATCCGCTAACTTAGCCTTTGACAGAGTTCTTCAGCCCAAGAAATTGAGGCTAAGTAAGCTAAGAAAAAGAAGAAGACAGTTTGACAACAAATTTGTTTATAAAGTAATTGGCAGTAGAATTTGCGATATTTCAGAAGAAAGCATGGAAACGAGGATTTTTGATATTGGAAACTGTAGGTACACTGTTACAGACAGCCCCGAAGTATTAAATCGAATTACTAATG
>QYTT01089690.1:0-10296 GCA_006980735.1 Dasypogon diadema | reverse complement strand
TTTTTTTTTCCAAAAGACGAAAATTATTTTTCTGAGATCGAACAAAATTTTTTAAATTAATTCAGTGTCGACTCAATTTATATGAAAGTTTTGTGAAAAGTAATTATGTGACTATGATGAATGAAAATTTATTTCTCACAGTGTTTGTGTATTTGAACTCGAAAATTACTTATTCGTCGTCTATTTTAAATTTGAATTAGATAATTTTTGTTTACTTTTGAAATTTCTTTTCCTACAGCTACACAAAAAGTGTAGCTAACTGCTACATTACCACTAACATACTCGAATTTACCTCTAATACCATTACTGGCTTCGGTTTCCTACTTTACTGTATTCGCCCGCATCTATTTGAAAGATCCTATCAGGTTCCTTTTCGTGGTTCTCGCTCAAGGGTCATAGAGGCCACATCTGGGGTTCCTCAGGTTAGCCACTTTTGTCCTCTATTTTTTGTTCTTTCAATTGATGATAGTGTGCATCTCTTAAGGCATTCAAAGGTGTTAAATTACCTTGACGACATGAAGATTTTTTACTTCATCAATGATCTCAGCGATTGTGCTTCCATTCAGGAAGACTTGAATGCGTTTTATTCTTGGTGCCGACACAATCACTTTGAACTTAACATAAATAAATGCGAGGTCATGTCATTCTTTAGAAAGCGCGACTATATTTACCTACGACTACATATTTTCTACAAACAATATTCCTCGAGTTCATTCTGTTAATGACCTCGGTGTGAAGCTTGGTTCCATGCTATGCTTCTTTAAACGCTGGTTCAAAGAGTTCTCTGATCTTCAAGTATCCTTAATATTGTATAACTCGTTCGTTCGACCACTTCTCAGATGTGGAATCCTTTCTACGATGTCCATAGTGGTCGTATTGACTCCGTTCAGCGTAGGTTCATTAAATTTGCGCCTTGAGATCTCCCTTGGAATTTGTGCGCTTAGAGATCTCCCTTGGAATGTATGCAGCGGGTCTATTGCGTAATGGAGCACTTTAATTTGGATGTGTCCAAGAGTGTACTAATAAATAGTCCTGGCGGTGTGATGCATGTTAAGCGTTAACATTACTAACTATTCTCTTGTTTCTTTGTTTGTTTTCTATCGTTTGGATTAACCTTACTAACAGTTACATATTTTGCATGTCGAGGAGCCTAATTTTAAAAATTTTAAATTTAAATTTTAAAATGTTTGAACGCTTAATCCGGATGGGAAAATATTCTTGGCTTCACGCTGAGAAGTGCGCCTTCTGGGCTAGAAGGGGGACTCATTATTGTTATTATTAAAAGTCTTGACATATCTTCTTTTTGAAATGTGATAGTCAAGGTTACAAGAACATTTGGAAAATGCACAGAGCGCATTAAATCTCATAAAATATGCATTAATATAAATTTAAAGCTTATTAAATAAAAATTAGTTTAAATGTTGCTTGAATTATGTTTAGATATTTTTTCTTAATTTGTTAACTTGGAAGAATTCTTATATTGTAAGTCTGAGCATAGGTATTTGGATATCTAAAACGAAGTTGGTGGATGAACAGCTTGCAGATCTTCTTAACGCATTTGTTAGGTAAAAAACAGTCTCTAAATGCCTTTTTCCTCAAAATTACTTTCTGCCTCAAAGAATTGTCCAATAATGCGTAAACTACGACGAACGTAATTCTTTAATAGAAAAGCAACACTGAACACGACTGAAAAGCTTAAAGCTTTCAAGGTGTAAAATGAATAGTAAGTGAATTGTAGAATTAAATTCATTGCAAATTTGTTCATTGTTCATTGAAATAAGTCTGGTATTATTAGTTTCTCTTCCAAACAAAGTATACAACTTTTACATTAATAAGAGCCGTAAGGAAACCGACGTCCTTATTTATTCAGAAAAATTTTCCTAAAACCAGTGAAATATCTATCGCAGAAAGAATTTCTCAGTTTTTATAAAGATTCTCGGAAGTTTTGTGAAATCATTTTTTCCAACTTACATTATATAGTAGAAAGACAATGAATTTGCAAAAAATCTATACACTTAAATTCATCTATTTAAGCTATAAAATATGATTTATATTATAATAATATTGTCTTCCAAAAGAATTTTTTACTTGAATTTCAGATATATGGGTGGAGTAATGAAGTAATTTTACATTCTGTCACATCGCATTTCCAAAATTATTTACTAAAGCCTAACTTTGAATGAAAGAAAATAAAATAATATCATTGGTCTGATGTAATATTGAGGCAACTTTAAATAAATAAATTTTAAAGTGTTTTGTTAGAAAATGCACGCAGTGAATTAACTCACTCTCTCTAAGAAATAAAAAATCAAAAGAAATATTCCGAAATACCACTTAAATTTGGACATAATTCAAATGGGGAACAACGTATAGCTCTCAAATTTCGTAAGGAGCAGTTTTATGAGACGCTTAACCAAGAAAATGAAAATAGCTCATATTTCTCCACTCCTTGGTCGGGTCGTTATATTTGAATTAATCATTCAAATACTTCTCAAAACTCAGGTAGATTAAAGGACTAAATGCGAAAGGATTGTTACTAAGCATGTTACACGCATCTTTTTCACCTGTGCTCGTATTTTCCCGGCCAGCGTTGGTGAAGGTGCAGGTTTGCCGTCGGCTTTTTACACCTACGGGTGCCACATGGTTTTGGAGTCCACGAACTCTTAATACCACCAAACAAAAATCCCTTGACAAAATAAAAATAAATAAACCACTGAAATCCACTGCACTCAATTTAATTCGTAGATATTATTCGAGTTACATTGATAAGAAAGAATCCGAGTTGATCGGGAAGGTCAAAATTTCTGACCTATGTTGTCTCCTATTCCCATCTATTCCACGGTCGGACTCCTTTCCCAGACTTGCTCCCCCTGCTGTCCATCATTCAGATCCCTTGATATCTCCCTCATGACCCTCTCCTTTGCATATATCACTCGTTCCTCACCATTTCCTTAACGTTCAGCAACCCTGAACTTTTCTTCCTTCTTTGCAACACCTTCTTTTCCTTGTTTTTTCCACGATTTTCTTGTATTTACGAAGTCACACTTCTACAACTGCATCTTTTTCTTAAAGACTGAGCACGTCCCGCTTTGTGTACCGGAGCTTTATAGAAAAGGTCGTACTATTGGGACTTCCAGCCCCTATTTCACCAAATTTCCGAATCGGATGACTCTGTAATTTTTTTGACAATTTATTTTTGTAGTTTTGATATTCCTTGAGGCCTGCGGAAGTTGCTGATATATTTGGTTCTCCTGGAGAAATTCATTTAAGCGAGATATTGCCGAAAATTTAAATTTTGATGTTTACGGACACATTTTTGCAAATTTCCAAATTTATGATATTTTTGGACTCAAATTGCCTTCGCATCGTACTTCGGCTTACGGCCGACTCAAAACAATTTAAATTTCTCCGTAGAAAATGAAGTTCGTCGTGTAATATGCTGTTTTCGTAGTGAGTGAAGGGCCTAAATTTAATTCTTAGTACCAAATCTGCTAACTAATTATAATCTCCTGTCAGTATTTGACCTAATTTTAATGCTATCCTATTACAAAACTCATGTTTTCCATTATTCCTATAATCTCTTCCAAAGGTGCCTCACAAATTTCTATAAATTGTATATCTTGTAACTCAAAGTTATATATATATAAATCTTACCCTAATTTTGACTTAACTAATCTTCCAAGTTCTCATCATCGGGAAATCATCTCCAGTTCAGGCAATTGGCGAACGTAGACGTAAGTTTCTTTTGTTTTGTATTGCTTCCTCTATATAGTGAGGCAAGGATTTAGACTCGTGAATCTTCACATTCACAAAGCAAGTGTTTTGACGGATCTACTTTTTCGCACCGGTATCTTACAGGGTAACTATAGAACTTGGAACATGACTTCATTATTGCTGGAGGCAGGATCAGGATCTGAAGCGGAATCAAAAGCCCGTTGGTTAAAATGGGAAATAATGATTTTGTCAGAGATAAACATGCCAACAACTCACAGATGGTTGTCAATGTGTGTAAAGTTGTTCATATCCGAGTCAAAATCGGAAGCCCCAAACGTATTTTCGAAGAATATTGCAAATATGTTTCAGATCTCGTACGTGTCCTTGCTAAAGTGCCCAACGAAAGTCATAGATATAGAATAATTGTCAACTTTCCTCTTAATGTTGACAATTGTTGACAGGATGCCTGGGTCACTGTTTACTTTATCGCTAATGAAGAGTGTGTTTTAAACTCATATATAATAACACAAAAAGCTTCTGGTGGTCCAATGGGTCTCTAGTTCTAAGAAAGGCATTTCAAAGCTTATTTAGCTTCCAGTTCTCTTCTGAACTCTTCTACACCCGCAATCTCTATGTACGCCATTCTTTCCACCCCATCCAGTTGCCACTTAACGGTAACGTGATATGCCTTAGGCCACCAGACTGCCGTAGCAAATATTAGAATAGGTCTAACCACCATTGTATATATCCAGTGTGCTGATCACGGCGAGATGCAACACTACCTTCGCTTTCCTAATCTTTCCTTCAGGTATTTGGCTCCCTAGCAACGTTGATTTTAGATCAAAATAGTGTAAGTGGTTTAAATTTCAGATCCTTATCCTCCTAGTGAAGACTGCCATTTCTATCTTGTTTGAGTTAATAGGATGCCTCTGTTCCTCACACCAACCTTCTACCATTCACAGATCACTCCTCATCATATCAGCGGTCATTACACATGACCTTGCCCCTTGTCACTGTATCTGACAGTAATCAGTATCAATATATGATGATGTCATTCCCATAATATAGTATTCACAATATGTGGCAAGTATACGAATCCTCAATACTAAACTAAAGGAGTAATAATATCTAAGTAATATATTTTATAATTATCGTGTTATTAAATTAAAAAGATTTGTGATCTTTGTGAAAAAGTCTCGAAAAACATTTCCCTATAAATTTTCCTTGTTCATACATTACTAATGATTTAGTTAAGACAATTTATTCATATTTTATATAATCCAGTACAGTATACATATATATATCAGGACAAATTACAGATTTAAAAGTGCTATTTTAATTAATATTGTACTTCATTTTTAATTAAAAAAGTAGATAGAAAGGCGATTACGATTAAACAAACATGAAAGTTAAACAAAAATGAAAGTTTCAACAACTAGTAAAAGTAGTAAAACTAGTAAAAGTATGTAAAATGGAAATAAAGAAACTCCTACACAAAACATTTCAAATTTTGAAACAATAGTAGTGAAAGAAAGACATATTCTTCTACTTGTGCTTAATATCTACATCGAAAATTATTGAAATCAAATTCAAAACACATAAAGAAAAGAAGAATCTTTTCACTTTCATTTAAAAATAATTATAAAAATGGTATCTATTCAATTTGTATTTTCTTTTATAGCAATAATATTAGAGTTAATCTTAAAATCTTAGCTTGAGTACAAATATTGTTTTTTTTCCTTTTGTGCTATCAGTATCAATATTATGAAAAAATCTGTGAACAGAGTCTAGTGTCTGCGAAATGATTTTAGGGAACACAATATTGAAATTGAAAAACAGGCGAAAACTCGCACAACAGCTTGTTGAAAATTCTTTGATGATGAATTTGCTAGTGTTTTATCATTGTAGAAATGTATGATATCACGAATCCTAGTGCCTAATAGCATTACAAAAAATGCCTGTCAATATGTACTAAAAATTCAAGTATTCTGTGGTAGGTTTATGGCTACCACGACTTTCGGGGTATTTTTGGGGTTTTATGTCCACAAGAAAACTCGTTGAGTGTTTGTTATTTGGCAACTTTATTTTGGCACTTTCTCACAATTTTCACTTGGATTTATAATTCACAATTTGATAGTTTGAAAAACAAATGACTTTAATTTTTCTAGAGTTCAACTTAGGAGGCCTTACCTCTGGTGGGGGTCTCTCCTAGTTAGACTGTTAGAACACTTCTGTTTTTACAATATATAACTTAAATTTTCCTCACAAGGCGAAAATCCGGGAAAAACAACCCTAAATCAAATGCCTTGCAATTTTTACCGATCGGAAATTCGATCTTGAAAATTCATGCCCATTTGGCCGGGTTCCATAAACCGCACGCCGTAATGTGAGAACCACAGGTCAATGTGCATTGTCTTCTTCTTCCTTGAAGTACGTTTTTTAGAATTTTCATTCATACCGTCGACAAGTTGAAGATTTATTGGCATGCAACATGACCCTTTCCGTGAATTCTCTTGATCGCGGCGAGTGCCTCAGTCACAATTTTGTTGTGAAACCTGATATGCACTTGGGCGCCGCCGGATTGGCAATGAATTGTAGGTAATTGGACGTATCTTCGATTTTAGGTGATAAGATTTATGATTTGGATTTTTAGGTGATAAGATTTATGTTATTTGGGTAAGATGAAATATTGTTATTTTTTAGGATTGGGAATTTGGAAGGTTATGATAGTAATGGGTTATGGATTCATAACAATTCGATGAACATACTCACAATAGCAAACCACGAACTTAGAGTTGGTACTTCAATTTTGTCCAGCGTTGTGCCAATCTGAAAGTGATATGCGTTTGGTTTGGGGCAGAAAATCAATGGCGAAAATTTTACCAGCTAATATCTGTACAGCAATTCAATATTTTCATTGATGAATTTTGCAACGAAATGTAGGGCTAACTTGGAAAATAGCACAACTGAACCTTGCACTTGCCTTTAAAATTTTTACCTTTGGAATATAATGATGACGATTAATATGAGATCTAAATCACTCGTAATTTGAGAAATATCTCCCACAATTAATATTTTTACATGTAGGGGAAGTGTTCAATTCTAACCTATGCGTATACATAATATGTTTATTATATTCACCTAGTTTCTTATATTTCTATTTAGACATTCCATTCCTATTCTGGGAAATTGCCTTCATTTTCTGAATAATATACTCCTAACTTATTTAAAAAAACCTCTAACTACTGCAAAGAAAAAACTTTTGTTCGATCTCGTAATGTCAACGCTAGAAATAACGCTCTTGTATCAGCTCTATAACTTTACTATCAGAGTATTAGTTTTTACACATCAGCAGCGTAATTTCTACGACTTTACTACAAGGGGTGCAAAATTCATCCAGTATGTATTTGCGTATAAAAAGGCTGATGTGTGACATTTTTTATATATGTTCGTAAAATTCAACCGAAATAAAGTTTTACACACTACTTTGGTATTTTTACACATTTTCGTAATTTTAATTATGTCGATAGTAGTATTCTACTACTTACAGAATAGAAATTTCCAAAAGATTTTTTACTGCGCAGATTCGTTCAATTTTCAATATCACAATGATATGCATGTTGGTATACATTTAAGGAATAATTTTTCAACTTCATACACGCCAGGCTCCAGGTAGTCCATTAATACCCTCCCCATTATTTTCAACGGAAAGGATGACAGACTGACCGCTCTGAAGGATTCCGGCTCGGCGTAATCCCTGGTTTTGGTAGAAAGATCATCTTTTTTCCCTACACTTAACCGGTATGTGCTCTGTCGCAAGACAAGTAATGAATATTCATCGAAGCCACAGTGCAACTGCTTTTTTGCCACGTTGCAGTAAGACAGGAAATATTCCGTCTAAACCCGGTAATTTAAAAGGTGGGAGGCTGCCTACGGCCCTTTTCACTCCCTCCAAAGACACCATCCTTTCCGCCACATCCCCTTCTAATCCTACAATGTCTCCGCCATTTTTCCCGTTCTGCCTCAACTTGCTTCATATCAGTTTCCATACTACCATATTTCTGAAATAATAACCACAAATTATACTATTAAAAAATGTCCAGTACAATATAATTGACAAAAATTATTATTACTTGAAAGCATTTTTCTTAATACTGAACACATTAAGGAAATGAACTAAAATGAGAATGAATGTAAAATATTCACTAGAAACCATCAGTATAATAAATTTTCATTCCATTGTACTTTAATTTTCTTCTTTAATTGTAACAGTCATAAATATAAAAAGTATTTCACATTAACGCGCTGTCAACCGTATTAACTCTTATCTTGTTACAACCCATTCCTCAAAGTTGAGATACTCTTCAGAAAAAGGCTGATATTCCCTTAACCCGAAATAGCTATAATCATATTGATGTCCTGAACGCTGCTAAAAGAGCCATTTCCATAAGTCCGACCCAAAGATTTTCGTGCTCCAAAAAATTTTATGTTTGTTAAAAGGATTAAAATCTTTCATGGGTATTTTCATCTTATATTATAAAAGTTCTTCCTGCGAAATGCTCACACTCTGTCCATGTTAATACTCTCCAATGTCTGTGTTCTGCGATGTTTTTGAAATATTTCGGAGGCAGAATCCCATAAAAATATAATCGGGACAAAAGTTGAGTGCGTTTTCACAGTCCGAAGTCTTCAGAATTTTTCCCAACTCCCAATAAAAGCTCGAAATCCAAGTGTCTGTGCACAATGATGTGAACCCTTCGCCCCCAACTGTATACATATAAAAATTGATCAGCTCTCGTGCTGATGCCCCAAAGGAAACTATTTTCTTATGTAATAAACGCAAGGACCATTCGGCATGAATTACATCGAAATATTTGATATATGGCATACTTTGGGATCAAACACCCCCTCAAGTTTACATTTATGTAAATAGAGATACCGTGGGAGGCTCAAGGCTACAACTGGGACGAGGGAAATGTTATGTTAACCGAGTACTATGGATGTCCATTTATAAATCTGTCAGGATTCGTATTCAATTCCTTGATGGCTTTTGTTACGCAAATCATGCTGTGTCCAGCGATAATCACTTTAAGGTTACTTTCGGGCAAAATAGCTTTACACATGATAATAAGTGATTTTACATTCGGACTTTAACTAACTGTTTAATGAAAGGAAATATAAAAGACAGAAAAGACGAGAGTTTTGCAAATGGCATAGAAAGCGCATTTCTTCCTTTCTGAACGACTTAACTAGGGCGACAAAGACGATCTTTTACTGTAAACTAAATCTCAGTTTGAAAAACGTTGTTAGAAGTATTCTGCCTTTTAAGGTAAAAGCACATTTTTTGTTAGCTATTTTCAGTAAAATAAATGCTTAAAAATATGCCCAAGGAATCATTTCTTCAAGATTCACATCTTCATCGTTCAACAGACAAGCCTTTTGGGTTATAACCTGTGACCGAGCAAACTGAGGCACACGTCTGCAGATTTCCTCCTCTCTTGGCGTGAGGGTGCGGCAATATATCTGGACACCAATGGATGAGGCTATTACGAGAATTGTACTTGCAAAGTCACTGAAATGTTGCACAGTAATATCATGCCAAAAATTGTGGCTCACTTGCAACATTTGTTAGGTTAAAATTTCCCAATCTCCTCTTCCCTAATTCCAATCTGCCCAAAACTATGCAGGGCTGTCCTCTGAGCTTAGGCAATACCTTTCACACATTTCACGGCTTTTAATTACGCTGTAGGATATACATATCTCGTTGAGTGTTATTTACAACAAATACAAATGTGTAGCTTTATATAATAAGTTTCTTTAACAGCAGAGCCTAAAAATATAATCTTTTAAAATAGCATGAATAACATTGTGTCTCTCTACGCGATAACTCGAGAAGCTTTTGTTTGGAGGCTTGAAATTTGGTACACAAAGAACAGACACTCTATTAAAATCGAAAGATCAAGTTCAAAAATTGTACCATTTTTTCACAATTCACAAAAAATACCTGAATCTCAGAAATTATCAGACATATAGTTTTTTTAATATTTTTTTATAACACTCATAAACTGGTGCATCCACTGATCCCGGCTTAACGTTGACTTTTGGGACACCCTTTATAAATAACAGTTAAGTGTATACATTTGCTTTTCTAAACAAAAAATCCAAAACTATGTGAAAATATTAAATTTATCTTACGCTTAATACGGGACTGTTTATCGCGCTGTATAAGTACTAGTCGCAATTTTTTCGTCGCGTTATACGAATTCGTGTTATACGGGAGCGCGTTATACAAGAATCCACTGCGTGTCCCTGTTGAAGATGTCAATCCTTTAAGGGGTGATTCCTCGGCTCATTCTAAGGAAAAACATAAAATATAGAATCAGCCTTAGGCTGATTACTTGATACTCTATGTGATGTAAATATAATCCAACTATATAAAACTCTACTGTACAAAATTTTAGAGTGGCAGGTTGCTTCCCCTTCGAATTATGTCCAATAATCCAAAAATGCAATATGGCGCCCCGACTAAGGAGTGGAGGAATATGAGTGATTTTCATTTATTGGTTAAGCGTCTCATAAAAC
>QYTT01089689.1:16547-30315 GCA_006980735.1 Dasypogon diadema | reverse complement strand
TATGATGCTAAGCACAGCCTTGACAGGGAGGAAATAAATAAAAAAATGTTGACCAAAAATGTGAGATAGAGGGTTTTCACCATAAGCCCTCGATATTGAAAATGAATTAACTCCCTGCAAACTCATATCAATCACATCAATCGGTATTAGTGCACTCTTTCATGACCGAATTGTAAATTCTCTTCTCAAATCGACTCATAATCAATTTCCTGCAGCAAATGAAATGGTCTTTCGAACTGAGCTCCTACGCTCCTGATCAAGCAGGACTTTACATAAGTCAATTGTAAACGTAAAATTTACAATTTGATTGGCTCATCGACTGAATTCTTCGATTTCAATTTCAGTTTTATAGATGCATACTTTCTTGTATTCGATATCACTTCTTTTTCCTCAGCTGTTTCCTTCATTTTACCTTGTTTATTTTTCTGTTTAGGTAACATAAGCGCAGTTCTCATTAAGTTTTAAGTTTTTACTAAGTACATAATCTTCTGCGCCTTTTATATAATATTTTTCGATTATTCCTGATTTCCAGTGATACAATCAAGGAATTTTTGGATTCAGGCGATAGGGAAAAAATCATAGGTAATTGCAATGGGTTTCAGCGGAAACTTATATATGAGATGCTCGAAAAACGATTTCCTGATCAAGTCAGTGCTATCACTAAGACCCTAGAAAATAATCAGAAGGTGATCTTAATTGAACGCAAGAAATCTGCTGAAGAAGAAGAGAAGATTGAAGAGGAAAAAAGGCGTAATGAGTTACTTGAGCTTGAAGACAACATTGGAATGTCAACAATATTGCGCAAAATTTCCAATTCTGTAAGTACAAGTATTTATATTAATATATATATATAAATCTTTACAGATGATTAAACTTTTAGAGAAAATTAATTATTGGGCACAACATGCTACTCGATATGTTGTTTATTCTTCGACAGTTTTTTCAACCAATTCCAGACGATTTTAAGGAATTCAAAAAAATTGCTCATGCTAAATTTCCTTTGTATGTATGCCATTTTATTGATATTTTTTAACATGGATATTTTACAACGCGCCTTTTAGTGTTATTGATACAAAATTCATGTGCTCACAGCAAAAATTTAAACCTCATGTGAAATCAAATGTGCTGCCAAATTTAGTACAAATTATATCAGAAGCACCCTTTTCTTTACCACATTTAGGTAACTATGAACAAAATAAAACAGTCTACTTTAATTTTATCTATATTAGATTGTGAGTCGGAAGGATTGGGATATTCTCTCAATAACAATAAGGCGCATGAGGCGGGCTATGATTCGTATTTAACGGCAGTGGTTTTTTTGGCTTTGACAAATTTTTTAAATATTTCACCACAAAAGTTGTTGGCAGATAGTAGTGAATTAAGGCAATTCATGAACAGGTAATTATTCGCATACAGTAATTAAATAATCTCTCACAGTGAAACTATATTTATATTCAAGATATGCTTTTTTATAATTTTGCTTTAGCTGGCGCAAATGCTATATGCATGATTGCACTGCTTAGTCAAGCCCAAAACAAAAAAAAAATAGTTTTAATTGGTTTAGGCCAATTATGTAAAACCCTAAATCAGTGGTTCCGAACTGGGGGGCGCGGTAGATATATGTTACTTGATAAACGTTTTAAGCGAGGAATAGTATTACTGAGCACTGGACACGATAGCTTCGGACATCATCCTGAAGGATGATACTTGGAGGCTGTACCTTTAGGATACTGAGACGGTGGAGCAAATTGTGTGTGAATGCCCGGCCTTGACCAGCAGGAGGTTGGCGGTTACCTGCATCCCTATGGTTAGCAGGGGGCAGCTAACCTACAAACATATGCTCGAATTGACAAGGGGCTGCCGGGAAACGACGGGAACCGGCTCAGACGGTTCTCAGCAGAGGGCCGAAAAGGGACCCGTGTAAAGAGGTCTGATTCGGTATCTGTCGAATATCTCTAATAAAGCTGTCCGATCTCTTTCCAACGAACTCCAAATCCCCCACATCCTTCTTTGTCCATGAAGTGCGCATTTCACATTCTCCTAAGTTGAACATTTTCGGGGTTGATCGGGGCCCCAGGCAATTGCCTTCTTTGCACATAGGATAACGTGCCGGTGATTTAAAGAGCAGATAAAAACAACACAAATATGACTGTCTTAACGAAAAACAGCACTAGAAAAACATTTTGATAATGAGGGACATGATTTTGAATTTGAAAACGCGATTATTCTGGATTATGAAGCGGATTAGTATGAGAGGAACTCAAGCGAAATGGTGCAGACAGCATTGAATTCGAACAACGTTGATTACAAAACGGATAAAAACAATTTGAGCCCATACAACAAATTCATTTTATTTTATTTCAAATATAAAAACAGTCGATTGTATTGGTTCAAAGCGGTCAAACGGATAATGCAGTAAATTTATAATTAAGACAGTATCTCATGATAGCGAATGTAGGTTTCAACAATAGCAGCGCTCAATTTCTAGACTGTGATAAAAGTTAGTTTGCTAGTTGCTAAAAGATTTACATGATTAGTATTAAATTGTGTTTTAATGGTTGATGTGATTTGTGGTCTTGAGCTAGTTGATGAATTTTCTGTATTCATTTATTTATATGAGTTATGAATAAAAATTTTACAGCCCTGAGGAAGTGCAAGAACTTGCACGAAACATCGGCGATAAGACAAACTAACTGATAGAGTTTCAATTGTTCTACACCCGCTATACGGAGCGCAGAAAATTTTTTTTTAACAAGAAACCATCTGAAATCACAGAATTTCTCTGAATGAATTTTATACTAGAAAATATCGCTTATTTCGCTTCATTTTAACATATGGTTATAAGTAGTTTTATTCTTTCACCAAGCAAGTTATTGTAGGATCTGAAACGTGTTATTGTTGTTTTCTAGGATCTTTTTAATGAAGGTTCAAGACGTATGTCACATAAATCTTGTTGGCAACGAACGTAAGTGCTACAATTGGCTTTGTTGTCTTTTTATCATTGTGTTTTTTTTAGCTATGCCTTCCCGAGATCATGTTTTCCACATTACTGTTCCTGAATCATGGAAGCAATCAGATATAGTTAATTATTTTAAGAACTATGGTCCTATATACATTACGTGGATCAACTCAACGAGTGCTCTTATATCACTTCATAATCGGGAAAATGCCCACATCGTACTAAAGTCTATAAGTAACTGTTCTGGGGTCACTGTACAGTCATTCAATGATTACAAGATATCATTAGAAAAGGTAATATGGTAGTGTTGGTTTTCATTGTATAATATATATATATATATTTCTTAGAAACTTACCACGCAAGAGGAAGAAGTGAAGAAAGTGAGGAAAAGGAAATACAGCACGAAATCAGTACAAGATGAATGGTATAAAGTATAAATAATTTAATAACATAATTATAATTTAAACATTGCACAGTACGCCTGCTGAAAAGATACAAAAATGCTCTACTTCGCCTCTAAAAGAAGTGTCAAAACCGAAGAAAATCCATTTTGACGAGTGTGATGATTGGTCATAATAAACGTTTTAATTTTAAGTAAAAGGTACCAATTAAACGCTTTTGGAAACACTTTTTGGGTTTTATTTCTCAGGGCCCGCTTGGAGGTGGTTCAGTAAAGTTGGTATCGTCTGCAGTACATTCTAATGTAATATTTTGCGGTATGACTGGTCTGGTTAATTTGTGTATTTTGTTGAGCGGACAGCTAAATTCACATCCAGGAATGACTAGTGGGTAAGGTTCTTTATGTGTATCGTTTCTTAAATATATCTGTGTAAAAAATCGAATCAGATTATTTATTACACAATTATTAAATTATTCTATACCTGAACTTGGTAGTCGTCTGTCTTTCGGTCTTTATACAATTCAAATATAGCCATTATCCCGTAAACAGGAAACTACAAAATATAAATGTAATTAGTATTTGTTTATAATAAAAAATGGGAAGATTATACCTGTTTCTCCCATACATTTAAAGCCGATAAAATGTTGACCACGGTAGAATCATGGCCGGCATATAAATATATCCTCCTGCTGTTCGGCTTAAGAGTATTTTGTCGCTTATCTTCCCACTCTCCAATCATTTTCTTCACAAAAGGTCCTAAAATAAATTCAATTCAATTCTAGTTATTATTATTAATTTGTATATGGTACAAAAAAGAAATGAAATCTTATATTATTCTACTCTAAATATAGTCCACGCAAAGAAGGGTCAAAAGATTGAATGAATGAATAATGAGTAAGAAAACATAAGTATATGGAAATTGAGTAATCCAAAAGTTCACTCTAAAATAAATAATTCAATAACAATAGTATACAATATAAAGAACAACAAAAGAAATTAATAGAGACAATTTAGAATAATTTAGAGAAAGAGCGCCGTAATGATTATTTAGCGAGCAGTTCAGCAAACTGAGCACGCATTGGGATCTGAGACACATGGCATACATCCCGCGTACTCAGCTGCTGAGTGGCTGTGCTACGTAGCACAGCGGAAAGTTGGAATCCAGCACGCAGTGGGCGCTTAGTAAGATGCTGACAGTCATTCTTGAAACAACGCTGGAAACCGTGCAGGACGGCAGACTGGCCTTTCACTGGTAATTCAGGCCGCGGTGTTTGCAGCATTTGTCCACAGGGATTCTCCCCGCTTTAGAGCGCTGCAAGCACCGCGGGAAAGATAAGTCCCCCATTGGACTGGAAAAGCTGGAGTGATGCCGGGAGCAACTTGTGGGCCTACGAGAGCCCACAGGATGGTCCCGCGAGACTCTATTCCTTTATTCAAAATTTTTCGTTCCTTTAGGTTATCTTCATCTTTGGCATTTTTTAAATTCAAAATCTTGGGCTCTTGTTGGAGCTCCCGCTTGCCTGAGGCACTTTTACCTTTGGCAATAAATGTTTTGTTTCAAAATTTTTGTGAAAATTTCAATTTTTAACATTTTTACCTTTTGGACTTTTTTCAAATTATTTAGGAATAGGTAAATATTGAAAAAATGTGTGTTTTATTACTCTGTTCATAATTTTCATGTAGTCAAGTCATTCGTTGACCTGATGAAGTGTTATACAAAATAGTCAAGCTTCAGGGAGTAGATATCTGACGTCACTAACTATTATAACAAGATGAAGACGAAGGCGAAGACTTGGATTGGAATAGGCCCTAAAAATTATAGAAATTCATTTGATATTTGTTATGATTAATCTGACATGTAAGGATTATTATGATTACTCTAATATGTCTAGGCTATTGGATAGCTCGCACTCTTTTCTTAAATACTAGTGTACTACTGGTTAGCAATCACATGTTTTAATAGAGAATGCTTTGCAATATTTACCTCCTTTAATTCGTTTGAGTTCATCATTATACACATTATAAATGTAACTAAGTTCTGTTATGTGTTGCAATTTTTCTGGGTAGTAATTTTTAGTCCACGAAGGGAGCTGGAGACCAAATTCATCCTGAAAAGATGAAAAAGTATGGTTACTACGCAAATTGCAGACATATTATACAACTGCTAAACAACCTCTGCTCGAAGGGTGCTATAAAGTGATTGAGCATCATCTGGGGAAGATATATTTAAACCAGTTATTTTCGTCAATTCCTTGAACATTTGACTATTTTCTTTTAACACGGCTTTAACTTCTGGTTCTTCAAACACTTCATTTAAAGCTTCATAATAACGAGGACATGGTGTTCTCACTAACAACAGCTGTTGGAATAATTCAAATTTATCATATTTTTGTACTAAAATTACATTTCTAGGTACTTACAGTATCTTTATCTAGTGGTTCGGAGAAAATTGGGATCGGTTGCCAATTGAGATCCTTACTCCATTCTGTTGCTGTATTTTTCGGTGGCCAAAGACTTGCAAGGACAAGTGCCAGAGACATATGTGTTCTCGGAACTCCCGTAGCTTGTGCATGTACCATCTTAAATTGAAATATTAATAATGAGAGAACGCTAATATCGAGAGCTATTACATCAGGTTGATAAAAAGATCCAAGAAATTTGTCGTATCTCTTTCGTAACCATTTTCCTGTGTTGTAGAGGAATTTCTTTCCTTCCTATGTATAATAAATTTTAGTATTTTTGATCATTTTTTTGAATGAGGTCTTACATTAGTCAACTGACCCCAGCCTGCAGGAAAAAATTCTTCATTTAAGTAAGGATCGTTTGGGTAGGTATCTGCTGGCGTGCGTGGTCCATGTCTGAACACCTGAAAAATTTATGCGAATTATTCTGATGCCTGAAGGAAGTGAAATTGTCATAATTTGATTGTTAATTTTCCCGTATTATATATATATATATATGTATTGTGTTTGGGCCGAAAATCGAAATTAAAAATTTCAGCATAATTTTATGTTTCAAGGTCTGTGGCATCGATTTATACTATTTTTAAGAAGATGTTTGTATGTATGTGTATGTATGTATGTACGTCGACAAATTTTTCGCTAGATATATTATGAACGGATGATACAATCGACTTCATTCTGGCGTTATTCAATGTACATATTTTGATGCCGACTATGTCCCATTAAGTTTTTATTAAATTCAGTTTAATCGTTTTGTAGTTCATCAAAAAATTAAAAACAAATCAATTTTATGATATGTACAAAAAAAGGCGCACTTATGATCTTCGTAAACTTTACTGTATTGCACGTAATTGGGTGACATCAAAGGTCAGAAGTGCTAAAAAATTATATTTGGCTTCTAAGCTTGACCCATCGCTACCTTCTGGAGTTCTTTGGAGGAATCTTAGGGACGCAGGTGTCAGCAGGGACGATGCCGATCATGTATGTGATTTGGAGTCTGACGAACTTAACAATCATTTTTCCTCTGATTCTTTGAATCAGTTTTCAAGAGGCGCCATTGTAAATACCCGTAGTGAGGGTGATTCCCCTTCCTTGATTAATACGGAAACTGCTTTTTCTTTCCGAGGGATCTGCCTTGATGAATTACTAAATGTTATAAATTCCATTAACTCAGGGGCAATTGGACCAGATAGTATTTTTCCATTTATTTCGCAATACTTATTATTTGTTATGAATTCGTGCTTCACTAAATCGATTTTTCCCTCCTCATGGAAGCGTGCATTGATCACGCCTATACCTAAAAACAATTGTCCGGTAGCTCCGTCTGACTAACGCCCTATTAGTATACTGTGTTTTCTTGCTAAGGTATTGGAAAAATTAATGTCCATCAAAATTCAGGAATATTTAGACTCAAAGAATCTCCTGTGCGAATATCAATCTGGTTTCCGAACTGGCCATAGTTGTGAAACGGCTCTCCTTAGAATAACTACGGATTTGAGAGAAGCTTTGGATAGTGACGAGTTGGGGATCTTGGTTTTATTAGATTTTTCCAAGGCATTTGATAGTGTCAATCATGGAATTTTCCTCTGTATGTTGTCTAAACAGTATGGATTTTCTTCTTAGGCTATTAAGCTTATTAAAAGCTTCTTAGAAAGCCGCACTCAAATTGTTAATTGTGGTAACGAGTATTCTAGTCCTAATTGTGTTAGAGTGGTGTTCCCCAAGGGTCGGTGCTCGGTCCGTTATTTTTCTGTCTTTTTATTAATGATCTAGCTAATTGCATCAGAAGTGTTAAGCTTCAATTTCATGCGGACGATGTCCAATTATACATTAGTAGGCATCTGGGACTAATGGATGACTGTGTTGACAGACTAAATGATGACCTAAGTCGTATTAGTGTCTGGGCGCTATCAAATGAACTTATTTTTAATTCAGGTAAGTCACAATGTATCTGTTTACATAATTCTAATTCTGATACGCTTCAGCTTCCCTCTGTTTTTATTACCGGTCTGGTATTACCATTACTGGAAAAAGTCATCAGTCTAGGGATTAACTTGCAATCCTCCTTAAAATGTTGTGGTTATGTGAGTGGTCAACTTCGTAAGATTTATGGAGGATTGAGGCAACTATGGCTTAATGCAAATGTTTACCGACGTTTGCTAAAGTCAAACTTATAAAGGCCCTCATCATACCTCACTTTGTATTTGGTAGCATACTTTTTCCTAAGTTAGATTCAAATTGTAAGCGTAAACTGACAGTGGCATTTAATGATTGTATTAGATTTGTTTTTAATTTATGTCGCAGGGAGCATGTGAGCTCTCTTGTCCCGTCGTTATTGGGTTGTTTGGCATTTCTCTTCAAGCTTCTTCAGTCTCGTCAACCCACATATCTTCGCGATCGTATAGAATACCTGCAATCGTCGAGGCATCGAAACCTTCTTGTCCCACGTTTTCACAGATCTATCGGTGAGGGCTCTTACTTTGTGCAGATAATACGTTTGTGGAACTCTCTACCTCAAACTCCTAAACGAGCAAGATCTCTTAAGTTATTCAAAAAGCATCAATTTTATTGTCTCTTTGCAGCCTAACTCTAGCATGTACCTTATTGCAGGAAAGTTTAATCTTTAAGGACCAAATTTTAATTTAGCTACAAATTAATGCCTCATAATAGTATTGCTATTAAACATGGTAGTCATAATTCTACCAGTATTAATTTATTACTGATTATTGAACTCATTTTGTACTTGAAAATATTTATCATATCTTGTGTACTGATTAAAGAAATATTATTGTTTTTGTTAAATAATATTGTTGAAATAGAGTGAAAATTTTTATTCATGACTTTGTCGGGCATTCTTTTAGTTTCTCAGTACAATAAAAAATTGTAAATCTTGTGTAGATTACCTGAAATAAACTATATTATTATTATTATATTTTGGAAACTAATTATGTTATCAAATTCGTTCTGGAGCCAATCTGATGTGCTGTTCTTAAATATCTAAACCGTGGGACCAATAACTTTTGAGCCCTCTGTGAATCCGGTTTTTATTAAAAATTATATTACGCAAAAGCATTATTACTTTAAAATCTATATAGGTTATTATAGAACACCCGAGTATGGAATGACTATAGGGAGAAATGTGGTCAAATCGTCGAAGATTAAATACATAGCGAACACAAGAATTAAAGGCAACATTGAGTTTCCTTTGAGAGACAGAGTCAGTTCGACAAAAAATTTCGCATCCGTACGTAATTAGCGGAATTAATAAAACTTTAACTAGCATCAATCTAGTTTCCCGTGGTGTAAATGTAGCCGTTAACCAAAGTTTTCGGAGGGTTCTATACACACGACAGATAATAGACGTTACTTATTCTGATCACGACAAGGTTTTATTGAAAATAATTCCCAAGTTCTTGACAGAATCCCATACAAGGACCCGGAGCTGTGCTCTAAAAGTATAGTAGGAAAATCAGATGTGTCAATGTTTTCTTTATAAATATCTAACAATCGATTCTGTTTTAGCTGCATTAAGCAATAATTTGTTATGAGCCGCTCATAGAGTGATGGCAGAAATGTCATCATTTATTCTGTGAACAGCATCATCAACTAAACCACGAGATGTAGGAAAATATATTTGCACATCGTCGGCATACATGTGATAATTGCAGTTTTTAAAATATGATATAAAAACAGTTCATCTCATAAAACACTCCGACTAAGGAGTGGGGGGCGTGGCCTATTTTCGTTTTTTCGACTTGGAGTCTCATAAAACACATCCATACAAAATTTCAAAGTGATGGGTTGATTCCCCTTAGAATTATGTCCAATAATCCAAAAATTCAATATGGCGGCCCGACCAAGGAGTGAGGGAATATGAGCGATTTTCATTTTATTCATTAAGCGTCTCATAAAACTGCTCCTTACTCAATTTTAGAGTTATACGTTGTTCCCTATTTGAATTGAAGGAGTGGGTGGATCCGCCCCATTTTCAAACTCAGATCTAAAAATTTTCTGAAAGTAATATATACCATATTTCAGCCTTCTAGCTCAATTTGTTCACGAGTTATCGTGTACACAGACGGACGGACGGACGGACAGACGGACATGCTTAAATCGACTTGCTTCCACATTTTGAGCACATGTATATAATTCATTCTGCTCTAGCATTATTGGTTCTATGCGTTACAAACGTTCGACCAAAACTAATATATCTTATCTATCATATAGGGTATAAAAATAGTGGGAAAATGAAGAAATGAAGGATAGGAAGATGGAAAATTGAGAGAGGGGGAGGATGAAGATTGGAAGTTGGGATGATCGGAGGATGGGAATATGGGAGAATGGGAGGATGGGAATATGAGAAGAAGTTTGATTTTGAAGATGGGGAATAGGAGGATGCGAACATGGGTTAACGGAGAAGGTGGGAGGTTAGGTGGATGGAAAGATGTCACGTGGCACTGACTATGTTTTATATTGTATTTTAGAATTAACTTTAGTCTTTCCCATTTCTCTTGAATTCAGACATATACTTTTTAAAAGGCCCTGAGTGTTATATAAATTTCTGGTCATGATCTTGAGACTGTAATAAATCTTATCTTAATACCGGATTGTACTGAGCAAAACGTTTCCTTCTATTTGTCTAGAAAATTACTAAAGTTGTGTTAAATGCACAGATATTATGTGCACTGATTGAAGTTACGCCTCTAATATTTTATTATATTAAAGTAAAACTGCACGAGCAAGACGCGATAAGCAATATCAAACTAAAATTAAAATGATAGTCAATGCCATGCCAAGGTACTTTTAGAATTGCACTTCCACACCAGTAAATCCTAGTATAATCTGCTTATTTCAATTAGTAGTAATTCCGAATTTTATAAACATTTTTATCAAGCTTTTAAAATCTTGGAATTATTTAATTAACGTCTTCAAGCTGTGCGGCGTCGATAATTGAACTCACGTGCTGGTTAACGCTATAGCGCATATATTTATTTTTTCTGCGATTACAGTTGCCGACTTGTTTATGTGAAAATGCTCCATCTTGCTTCCGTAGTATTAGTGCATATATAAAAACTTGTGTAGTGTAGTTTTTATAGCTTTCCTATTTTTGAATATCAATTCGCCGCAATTTTTCTGAACACAATCTATTGGCTAATGGCTTTGTGCTTCAGAAGTAAAACAAAAAACATTTTAAAAAAAGTATCTTTCCTCGGTTTTGAGAATTCGCATTAAGCGAATAATTTAGCTTTTTACTAAAAGGTAAACATGTTTCTTGTATAATCTTAATTAATCCTAATCATAATCAAATAGTTAAGTTTTTTATTCAGCTCTGGGCTAGCTAAAAATCATGTCGAGATATTCATCTTTGTTCAAATGTGACGATTAAGCATACGCGATAACAGCTGTAAAAGCTGGTACTGGTTTTTAATTTTCGTGAACTTTTGACTATTTTGTTTTGTTTAAAGTTGTGGCGTGTTATAATGCTCCAATATATTTCATTGTATCATTGTATTGATCCACATAGGGCTTTAGAGTTTCGGGTTTTACGTTTCAGTTTTTTGTACGGCTATCACATTAATTTTGCTAGTAAATAATTATGTAAATTCCGTTGGGGTTTAGTAGAACCATAGCCATAGGCATTTGTTATTTAACTCTTTGTTTTGGTTAAAACCACGCAAATCCACTTATGATTAAAATGATTGTAATAATTGAGATTTTAAAAGTGTAAACCTCATAATAAATAGTTACGATAAATATTTGTCTAATAAAAAGGATAGGGGGTTAATAATAAGATTAGAAATTACGATTTTCCCATTTAATTTTAGAACAACGCAGCTGAAGAAATTTATACATACTCTTCAAACTGTTGGTTGCATTCGAGCAATTAGAGCCAATTTCATTATGAAATTTTCGAATCCGCGTACAGTCCAGTACAGTGAAGCGGTCATAATTGGTAAATATTGTAATTGTACTTGTACAGCCTCCCGTCAAGCATGACGGGTAAAAATAGTTATTTTTTGTTCACTTTCCTGTTTAGATTTTTGTCGTTTATTTACTAAAAAGTCTTAATTTTTACATAATAGCAACAGTACAATTTGCATATTATAATTATCCGCACGCTTGAGTGAAACACGTTCCTTTAATGCTTTTGACACTTTTAACTATATCATACTAATTTTATTTTTTATAAGAGCAGTTTGTAATCATTTAGAAATTATTATTCTCGCGGATAAATTGTATACAAAAGATTGCGTTGTAGTAGTTGATGCGATGACGTAATACCTGATTCAAATTGGACTTCATCTCTCAATTATACTCTTTCAACTCCACTCAACATTTGGATCCATTATACCTTTTTTGTCAGGGAAGTTTTTGCGTCCGACGCTCTTCTTATTCCGTTTTGTGCAAATGAATAGAGCTTCCCGCACATATCCTACGAGGAAACTGATTTACTTTCACATTTTTGTTTTCATATTTCTCCCTTGTCATTTCCGGTCTCAATTTTCTCGTTTTCCAGAAAGAGATAGCTCTTATCCCACGCGAACTCATGAAATAAGCACAAAAAGGAATTCAAAAAACTTCCTACTTGAGCTTCTTGCTTCCTGTTGTTAGCTGGAAGCAAAGATGAAATAATTACCACAAAGATGCGTCACTGTAATAATCACTACTAAAGTGACAAGGATGCACTATGATACCGCCACCTCTATAGTAAGATATCCAGATGTAGTGGTTTTGTCCATTTCCCAGCGGAAAATTTGGTCAGACCTTCCCCAGGAAGGTTTTTGGAAGCTAGTAAACTTAATGGCAAAAAGGCCAGATAAGTACAAAAAGCACTCTCGGAGATGCTTGGAGGAAGGTGAACATTAATCTAGTTATGGAAGAAGCATGGATTCTTCCAAGTTGATCTCAGGTAAGCTTACTGGAAGGTGTACATTAATCATGATTAATTGCAGTTAGTTCTAGCTTTTGTCATAAAGTTAGGGACTTCCTCGATTTGGATTGGTTTGGGGGTTTTCTGAACTTTCGTATTCGTTTCTGCCAAGTTTTTCGTGAAGTGAAGGTGCCTTTTAATCAAGTGGTAACTTAAGTGGTAATCTGAGTCCCTCATATTGATTTCTTTAATAATAACTACATAGTTGAGAATTTCAATATGGCTACCTATCGAAGGAATAGGAGAATCTACCCCATTTTCAAACTCAGATTTACAATTTTTTTAAAAGTGACACATACAAAATTTCAGCTTCTAAGCTCAATCTGTTCTTGAGTTATCGTGAAGAACGAATGGACGGACAAACGTACTTAAATAGATTTGTTTTGACATTCTGAGCATACGCATATAATTATTTTTGCTCTAGCATTAATGACTCGTTACAAATGTTGATTCAAAACTAATATACCGTATAGATAGGGTATAAGTTCAAAACTGCGATAAAGCAAAAAACTCAAGCGATCCTTCCATCAACATTTCCGGAGGTCCATGATTCATCACTTCCAGGTCCTATAGGAGAAAGCACACTATAAAGCTCACATTGCTTCCTCTAGCGGACATGCAATGGTGAAAAAGAAGTGAATTGTCTTACGAAAGGGAATGGATTCTCACCTTCCATGAGATGCATTCCGCCTGCCTGATGTATACTTCCATTTTCCGCTGGGTTTGCTGCTGAGGTGCACCAACACATCGGCGTCAAGGGGCAGGTCACCTTTATATCAAATCATTACTTGATTAAGCATCTTAGTACTGAAATATTTTCTACGCTACTAATATTGATCGTATGACTCTACCGTATGATCATAGAAGGTTACTCACAGCTGGTGACCCCGGTGCGGTGGTGCGGTATTCGGAGAAGGCGTAAGAGTGAATCACTGCATCTAGCACTTAATGCAATGCAAGAAATTGCAGCTTAGTGAAATACAGAAAATTATTTCAGCAACAAACTGGGGCCTTAT